>SJYA01007393.1:0-18671 GCA_006410615.1 Neotragus moschatus
AATTGAGATTGCTGGGAGACATACCAATAACCTCAGATAAGCAGAAGACACCACCCTTATGACAGAAAGTGAGGAATTTGAGGAGAATTCTACAGGTAACATGGTCTGGTACTCCCATTAATTTAAGAATATTCCGCAGTTGGTTGTGATGCACACAGTCAAAGGATTTGGTGTAGTCAATAAAGCAGATGTTTTTCAGGAACTGTCTTGATTTTTCTATGATCCAGTGGATGTTGGCAATTTCTTTGGTTCCTCTGCTTTTTCTAAATCCAGCTTGAACATCTGGAATTTCTAGTTTCATGTACTGTCGAAGAATACTTGGAGAATTTTGAGCCTTTCTTTGCTAGTGTGGGAGATGAGTGTCATCGTGCACTAGTCTGAATATTCTTTTCATTGCCTTTCTTTGGGATTGTAATGAAAACGGACTTTTTCTACTTGCGTGGCCATTTCTGAGTTTTCCAAATTTGCTGCCATATTGAGTGCAGCACTTTAACAGCAACATATTTTAGAGTTTTAAATAGTTGAACTGGAATCCCATCACCTCCACTAGCTTTGTTCATAGTGATGTTTCCTCAGGTCCATGTGACTTTTCATTCCAGGTAGTCTGGCTGTAGGTGAGTGATCACACGATTGTGTTTAATTGGGGCATTAAGGTCCTTTCTGTATAGTTCTGTGTATTCTTGCCACCTCGTCTTAATATTTTCTGCTTCTCTTAGGTCCATGCCAATTATGCACTTTATTATGCCTATCTTTGCGTGGAATATTCCCTAGGTATCTCTAATTTTCTTGAAGAGATCTCTAGCCTTTCTCATTCTACTCTTTTCCTCTATTTCTTTTCTTTGATCCCTAAGGAGGCTTTCTTTTATCTCCTTGCTCTTCTTTGAAACTCTGCATTCGGATGGTTATATCTTTCCTTTGCTCCTTTGCCTTTCATTTCTATTATTTACACAGTTATTTGTAAGGCCTACTCAGACAGTCATTTTGCTTTTTTGCATTTCTTTCTCTTGGGATGGTCTTCATCACTGTTTCCTATGCAATGTGATGAACCTCAGTCCATAGTTCTTCAGACACTGTCTATCAGATTTAATCCCTTGAATCTATCTGTCACTTCCACTGTAGAATCCTAAGGGATTTCATGTAGATCATACCTGAACCATCTCATGTTTTTCCCTTCTTTCTTCAGCTTAAGTATGAATTTGGCAATCAGTAGTTGATTATCTGAGCCAGAGTCTGCTCCCAGTCTTCTTTTTGCTGACTGTATACAGCTTCTCATCTGCAAAGAGCATAATCGATCTGATTTTGGTATTGATCATCTAGTGAGGTCCACGTGTAGTGTCGTCTCTGGTATTGTTGGAAGAGGTTGTTTGCTATGACCAGTGCATTCTCTTGACAAAACTCTGTTAGCTTTTGCCCTGCTTTTCATTTTGTACTCCAAGGCCAAACTTGCTTGTTATGGCAGGTATCTCTTGACTTCCTGCTTTTGCATTCCAGTCCCCTATGATGAAAAGGACATCTTTTTTTTTGTTTCAGATCTAGCAGGTCTTGTAGGTCATCATAGAATCATTCAACTTCAGATTCTTTGGTGTTATTGGTTAGAGCATAGACTTGGATTACTGTGATATTGAATGGTTTCCCTTGGAAACGAACAGAGATCTTTTTGTCATTTTTGAGATTGCACCTATNTTCAGATCTAGCAGGTCTTGTAGGTCATCATAGAATCATTCAACTTCAGATTCTTTGGTGTTATTGGTTAGAGCATAGACTTGGATTACTGTGATATTGAATGGTTTCCCTTGGAAACGAACAGAGATCTTTTTGTCATTTTTGAGATTGCACCTATTCCATCAGAGGCAAGTAGCCTGATCTATCTGTGCTTCTATGTCTTAGCTGTGTGATCTTAGGCAGGTTGCCTGACCTCTCTCTGCTTTCACTTCTGAGCTCTATGATCTTCAGCAAGATGCCTGTATGTGCTGTTCTTTGATATTTCAGCTGTGTGAGCTTAGACAAGTTGCCTAAACTCTCATGTGAGCTGTGTGATCTTAGGCAAGATTGCTAACCTCTCTCTTTCCACTTCTGAGCTGTGTGAACTTAGGTAAGTTGTTAGATCTATCTGTATTCCACTTCTGAGCTGTGCTCTTTGTCAAGTTGCCAGACCTCTCTGTGTTTATGTGCTTATGTCCTTATGAGCTATGTGAACTTAGGTAAGTTGTCTGACCTCTCTGTTGTTCCACATTTAAACTGTGTGGTTTTAGGCAAGTTGCCTGACCTCCCTGTGCTTTCACTTCTACCTATGTGATCCCAGGCATAGTGCCTGACCTCTCTGTTCTTAACATTAAGAGCTATGTGATCTTGGACAAGTTGTCTGATCTCTCTGTGCTTCCATCTCTGCGATCTTTGATCTTCGGGAAGTTGCCTAAACTCTCTGCTGGCTTCCCTGTCTATCAACAACTCCTGGAGCTTGCTCAAACTCCTGTACATCAAGTCATTGATGCCATCTAACTTACTTATCTTCTGTCGTCACCTTGGCTTCCTACAATCAAACTTTCCCAGCATTCACCTCTTTTCCAATGAATCAGTATTTCACATCAGGTGGCCAAAGTATTGGAGCTTCAGCTCCACCATCAGTCCTTCCAAAGAATATTCAGGACTGATTTCCTTTAGGACAGACTGTTTTCATCTCCTTGAACTCAAGAGACTGTCATGAGTCTTCTCCAATACCCCAATTCAAAGCATCATTTCTTTGGTGCTCAGCTTTCTTTACCATCCAACTCTTACATCCACACATGACCACTGGAAAAACCACAGCTTTGACTAGAGGGACCTTTGTCAGCAAAGTAATGTCAAAACAAAGCAAAGCTTTTTCATATGCTGTCTAGATTGGTCAGAGCTTTTCTTCCAGCAAGAAGCTTTTCTTTCCAGCAGGAAATCTTTTAATTTCCTGGCTGTAGTCACCATCTGCAGTCATTTTGGAGCCTAAGAAAATAAAGCCTGATACTATTTCCATTGTTTCTCCCTTTATTTGCCAAAAAGCGATGGGACCGGATGCCATGATGTTCATTTTTTGAATGTTGAGTTTTCAGCGAACTTTTTCACTCATCTCTTTCACTGTCATCAAGAGGCTCTTTAGTTCTTCTTCGCTTTCTGTCATAAGGGTGGTGTCTTCTGCTTATCTGAGGTTATTGGTATGTCTCCCAGCAATCTCAATTCCACTTTGTGCTTCATCCTGCCCGGGGTTTCTCTCGATGTATTCTGCATATAAGTTAAATGAAAAGGTGACNCTTTCTGTCATAAGGGTGGTGTCTTCTGCTTATCTGAGGTTATTGGTATGTCTCCCAGCAATCTCAATTCCACTTTGTGCTTCATCCTGCCCGGGGTTTCTCTCGATGTATTCTGCATATAAGTTAAATGAAAAGGTGACCAGAAACAGCCCTGTCCTACCCCTTTCCCAGTTTAGAACCGGCCTGCTGTCACAGGTCTAGTTCTAACTGTTGCTTCTGGACCCGCATACAGATTTCCCAGGAGGCAAGTAAGGTGGTGTGGTATTCCCATCTCTTTAAGTATGTTCCGCAGTTTGTTGTGATCCACACACTCAAAGACTTTGGTGTAGTCAATAAAGTAGAAGTAGATGTTTTTCTGGAGATCTCTTGCTTTTTCTACGATCCAGTGGATTGGGCAATTTGATCTCTTGCTCCTCTGCCTTTCCTTAATCCAGCTGGAACATCTGGGAGTTCTTGGTTCACGTACTGTTGAAGCCTAGCTTGGAGAATTTGGAGCATTCCTTTGCTAATGAGTGGGATGAGTGCCATTGTGCGCTTTGAATGTTCTTTGGCCTTGCCTTTCTTTGGGATTGCAATGAAAACTGACATTTTCCAGTCCAGTGGCCACTGCTGAGTTTTCCAAATCTGCTGGCATATTGAGTGCAGCACTTTCACAGCATCATCTTTTCAGATTTGAAATAGCTCAACTGGAATCCCATCACATCCACTAGCTTTGTTCGAGTGATGCTTTCTCAGGCCCACGTGACTTTGCCTTCCAGGGTGTCTGGCTGTAGGTGAGTGATCACACCATCGTGGTTATCTGGGTCATTAAGATCTTTTCTGTACAGTTTTTCTGTGTATTCTTGTCACCTCTTCTTAGTATCCTCAGCTTCTTTTAGGTCCATACTGTTTCTGTCCTTTCTTGTGACCTTATCTTTCATTTCTTTTCCTTATGTTTGAGAGATTAAATATTTCATGAGAGGAGATTCACACGACATGAAAAAAGGAAAGAAAAAAAAAAAAAACCTCAAGTAGTAGTGGCTTGCCATTGAGCTGCCTTTTGCACTGGTGGTGGGATGATTTTCAGTGCTCTGATGAGTAAGTCCACCAGTCTACTTCAGGCTCACTTTGTACCAGGCCAATCCATGGTAACGACTTAAAGTAAGCTGCGTGTATATATATACATATATATATATATGCCTTCATGTGAAAGAGCAATGTTGAGTTAATTTCCTTCCATTTGAAATAATGACTAATATTTATATTGATAAAGCTAGTGTTCCGTGAAATAAGATAATCATTTGCCTCATTCTCAACATTTATTAGTGTATATTGCTATTTTTGTTCAGTGAAAGTTTATTTTTCTTTTTTAATGCTCTATTTTATATCAGAGTACAATTGGTCAGCAATGTTGTGATAGCTTATGTCGACAGCAAAGTGATTCAGGTATACATATATCTTTTCTTTTTTAAATGATTTTCCCATTTGTGTTCTCACAGAGGATTCAGCAGAGTTCCCTGTGCTGTAACATAGGTCCCTGTTGGTTATGCATTTTAACTACAGCAGTGTGTACATGTCAATCCCAAACATACTTAACTGAATCATGTCTTTTCTCATGAGCCACTTTAAATCAGTGTTGGAAGTAAACAGAATGTGCATTTTACTAATGATAAAATATTAATTAGAAAAATATTCATTAGGCACAGTACCAGACATTCGTAAACAAATGTCTTAAGATTTCTTTTCTCTTGAAAATCAAAAGCTTAGGGAAATACTGAGTCAAATAATCTTCCCTGAAGAGACCTAGCAAATTCTCTTTACTGACAGAAAAACAAGAATGTTCATAACTGAACTAAAACAAGATGCAAAGTGAAACTAGTTAAAACCGATCATCTAATATTCTGTAAATCGATGCTCGATCGAGGTGCTTGCTAATTTATACTCTCTGTTTATAGACTATATGGAAGGGCACTTTGACTTTCAAAATTACAAAAAAAAAAAAAAAAAACACTGAGAGAAAATTGTTACTAATAACAAAGTTTAGTTATTGCCGTTTTAAACATATAATTTCTTCAATAACTATACCAACATATTTTGTGATTGTTCTCTAGTTCTATCATTATATATGGACTCATTAGAATCTCAATGGAGAAGAGGCACAGATTATTAGAAACTTGAATAATGAGCATGTAGTTTCTCAAAGCTATATGAAGTAGACACATAATAAAGCCCAGATTCTGATAAAATACATGTTTGCTTCTGATAAAATACAAATAAAACCAGGGTAAATGTACCACTACAACTGCAACTGGTGCCAATCCAGATTTGGGTAACATCTAGCAAGCATTAAGAGAATCTAAACAAACTGAAAAAAATGGGGGGGGGGCAGTTCATGCTGAACTTAAACCTTTGTGTGGAGGCACTCAGCATTAGTGGACAAAGCCATGCTCAGGAATAAGAAAATGTGATCAGTGTTGTTCAACTAACAAGTGCCTATTTTCCAATAAACATGATTTCAAGTTATGAGTCCTTCATGAAAAAGTTGTTAGAGGACTACTTAAGCAAAGTAATCACTGGTGGTATAAGCAGCAGCAGAAGTTTTGCTGAGCAGAAGATCTATTTAAACCTCAGATTAAAGATAAAACTTCTGAAGAACTGATGGTATTAAGACACAATGGAAATGCCGCAATGGAAATAGGGAAATAAGATAACTTTTTAGAGTAGACTGGTGAAATTAAAACAATGAGATACCACTGCACACTTATTGGAATGGTCAAATACAAAAATCTGACAAACCAATTACTAGCAAAGATGAGGAACAACAGGAACTCTCATTCGTTGTTGGTGGGATTGCAAAATGGTAGAGTCACTTTGGAAGCAATTTCTTACAGAGCTAAGCACTGTTATACCACATGATCTATCAATTACATTCCTAAACTGTTCAGGAAATGATTTGATAGTTAATGCCCACGCAAAAACACGCACATGAATTTTATAACAGCTTAATTCATAATCCCTCTCTCTCTGTCACACACACGCACAGACACACACAAATTGGAAGCAACCAAACTGTCCTTAAATAGACGACTGAATAAAGAAACTATGATTCATCAACATAACAGAATATTATTCAGGAATAAAAAGAAGTGAGCTATCATGTCACAAAAAGAAGTGAATGACACCTGAATGAATGCTATTAAGTAAAATAAGCTAGTCTGGGAAAGATTATACACAGCATGCCGCCACTTGTACAGCACTCTGGGAAAGGTACAACTGTAGAGTGACTGAGAAATATCAGAGGCTTTTTTTTCTTTTGCTTCAGAATAGCTTTATTAGTTTGGATAAGGTATGCCAATGCTCAACAATTCCTCTCCTACTTTGACACACAGATCCACTCAGTCGGAGTCTTCGTGGCCCCAGAGCTCATATACTGAAATGTTATGGGGTGCATCTGCAGGAACCTTGACACTGGGAGGGTTGAGGTTACCACCGGTTGCCATGGCAAGTTTCAGATTCCACACTCTGGACGCAAATTTCACAAGGTCCATCTCCAGCAGGGTTGAGGTATCGAACATACAGTCTTTGTTGGGGGAAGCCTCTTTCTTTTTCTTTCCCTGAAAGCCCAATGAACCGGCCTGACGGGCAAGAGGAGTCTGCACACTACTCTCACCACTCTCTCCTGCCAACTTCACTGTCAAGTACATTGGCACAACGAAGAAAAGCCAGAAAATGTCATCTCAAGCCAGTCTTGGGCATGCTCTGGTAGACTCTGCCAAACTGGAAAGTGTCCTCCGCAGAGCTTCTTCCCCTGGAGTTCTTCAGCTTTCTCTCTCAGAGAAGTAAACTTTAAGGCGTGGACACCGGTAACATAACTATGAATAAGCACAGGAACCATTTGACAGACCAGACGGTGAGCTGAGAGGAAGTGGCCCCTGGTGCTCTGGCCTGCCCTGACACCTGGAGACTGAGGACCAGCCAGGGCTGGGCCCTTGGTGAGGCCACAGTGGGCCCCGCCCCAGCCAGAACCCACGTGGCCATGGTGAAGACTTCGGAGCAGAGGGTAAAGGAGGCTTTCGGGGGCAACTGGGAGTAGGGCTTAAAGGGAAATGGGGACATTTCCAGCGGGCAGTCGAAAAAGACGTGGGGAGTGACAAAATGCCATCTCTTTGCTAGTGTATTCTTTCTGAACCCGATGCTCTACTGGGAGGGTGGTCCTGACTTCTGTTTTCATTACTCCATTTGCTGAATCCAGACACTGGGCTGAGGAGAGCAGACCTTTGAGCATGTGCCCCTGTGGAACAGAGAGCCTAGTGGGAAAGAAAGATATTAAACAAGAGGCCACAAACTAGGAGCCACTGATGTGTTTTCTGTGGCCAACACGGTTCCTAAAACTGACTGTGCTCGGTCACTAACTCGTGTCTGGCTCTATGAGACCCCATGCACTGTAGCCCACCAGGCTCCTCTGTCCTTGGGATTCCCCAGGCAAGAATACTGGAGTGGGTTGCCATTTTCTCTCCAGGCACAGAGGATGTTTAAGGGCAGTGGAACTATTCTGTATGATGTTATGGTAAACACGTGGCACTATATGTTTGTCAACACCTGTAGACCCTTACAACACAAACAGTGAATCAGTGTCTGTATATCTAAAAAAAAAGAGAGAGAGAGAGAAAGAATAAAACCATTTTGACATCAAGAATGGAATGCAGAATTTGACTAATCAATTTAATTATATTATAAATGTATGAAGCCACCTCACTAAGATCCGCTGACATAAGTAACTTTAGAAATGAATGTAGTTTGCAAGATTGAAACCAAAGGTAAAAGCACTGTAATCTAGTTGATAGTCTTTTTTCTCTTGGGTTACAGGTTAACCATCCTGATAGTCTTGCTGCTGCTGCTAAGTCACTTCAGTCGTGTCTGACTCTGTGCGACCCCATAGACAGCAGCCCACCAGGCTCCCCTGTCCCTGGCATTCTCTAGGCAAGAACACTGGAGTGGATTGCCATTTCCTTTTCCAATGCATGAAAGTGAAAAGTGAAAGTGAAGTCGTTCAGTCGTGTCTGACTCTTCGCAACTCCATGGACTGCAGCCCACCAGGCTCCTCCATCCGTGGGATTTTCCAGGCAAGAGTACTGGAGTGGGGGTGCCATCCCCTTCTCCGTTAACCATCCTGAAAGTCTTACACATGCATAATTGAATTGAACAGTTAAATAGATGGCACATGAGTATACATACATACATTTCTTTGTCTTGTTAGCCGAAAGAGTCTAAGAGAAATGATACTCTGAAAATCTGAAAGAAACAATAACGTTGAAGCACAGATCTTGGTTCCCAATACTCTTTTCCAATAAAAGGTGCCAGGCTTCTTGGAGAAATGACTGCTTGTAGGGCTCAGAGACGAACTATAGAAGAGGAGTTGGGTGGATATTATTGTATCAAAAAAGAAAAAGTTAATTAAAAAAAAAAAAAAAAGCCCGAGAGTAATGCAGGTAAGTAAGTGTTAGTCGCTCAGTCACGCCCGACTCTTTGCGACCCTATGGACTGCAGCATGACAGGCCTCCCTGTCCATCGCCAACTCCCAGAGTTTACTCAGACTCACGTCCATTGAGCTGGTGATGCCATCCAACCATCTCATCCTCTGTCATCCCCTTCTCCTCCTGCCTTCAATCTTTCCCAGTATCAGAGTCTTTTTAAATGAGTCAGTTCTTCACAACAGGTGGCCAAAGTATTGAAGTTTCAGCTTCACCATCAGTCCTTCCAATGAATATTTGGGACTGATTTCTTTTAGGATGAACTGGTTGGATCTCCTTGCAGTCCAAGGGACTCTGAAGAGTCTCCTCCAAAACCACAGTTCAAAAGCATCAATTCTTCCGTACTCAACTTTCTCTATAGTCCAACACACACTTCCATACATAACTACTGGAAAACCCACAGCTTTAATTAGATGGACATTACTTTGTTGGCAAAGTATTGTCTCCGCTTTTTTTAATATGCTGTATATGTTGGTCATAACTTTTCTTCCAAGGAACAAGTGTCTTTTCCTTTCATGGCTGCAGTCACCATGTGCAGTGATGTTGGAGCTCAGGAAAATAAAGTCTGTCACTGTTTCCACTGTTTCCCCACCGATTTGCCATGAAGTGATGGGACTAGATGCCATGATCTTAGTTTTCTGAATGTTGAGTTTTAAGTCAACATTTTCACTCTCCTCTTTCACTTTCATCAAGAGGCTCTTTAGTTCTTCTTTGCTTTCTGCCATAAGGGTGGTGTCATCTGCATATCTGAGGTTATTGATATTTCTCCCGAAAATCTTGATTCCAGTTTGTGCTTCGTCCAGCCCAGCGTTTCTCATGATGCACTCTGCATAGAAGTTAAATAAGCAGGGTGACAATAACAGCCTTGACATACTCATTTTCCTATTTGGAACCAGTCTGTTGCTCCATGTCCAGTTCTAACAGTTTCTTCCTGACCTGCACACAGATTTCTCAAGAAGCAGGTCAGGTGGTCTGGTATTCCCATCTCGTCAAGAATTTTCCTGTTTGTTGTGGTCCACACAGTCAGAGACTTTGGCAGAGTCAATAAAAGAGAAGTAGATATTTTACTGGAACTCTCTTGCTTTTTCACTTTGAGAAGAATGAAAGCAAAAGCACATTACACCTAAGGTAGTTCAGTTCAGTTCAGTAGCTCAGTCGTGTCCAACTCTTTGCGACACCATGGATCGCAGCACACCAGGCCTCCCTGTCCATCACCAACTCGCGGAGTTCACTCAGACTCAAGTCCATCGAGTCCGTGATGCCATCTAGCCATCTCATGTTCTGTCTTCCCCTTCTCCTCCTTCCCCCAATCCCTCCCAGCATCAGAGTCTTTTCCAATGAGTCAACTCTTCGCATGAGGTGGCCAAAGTACTGGAATTTCAGCTTTAGCATCATTCCTTCCAAAGAAATCCCAGGGCCGATCTCCTTCAGAATGGACTGGTTGGATCTCCTTGCAGTCCAAGGGACTCTCAAGAGTCTTGTCCAACACCACAGTTCAAAAACATCAATTCTTTGGCACTCAGCCTTCTTCACAGTCCAACTCTCACATCCATACATGATTACGGGAAAAGCCATACCCTGACTAGACGGACTTTAGTCGGCAAAGTAATGTCTTTGCTTTTGAATCTGCTATCTAGGTTGGTCATAACTTTTCTTCCAAGGAGTAAGCATCTTTTAATTTCATGGCTGCAGTCACCATCTGCAGTGACCTTGGAGCCCCCCCAAAAAAGTCTGACACTGTTTCCACTGTTTCCCCATCTATTTCCCATGAAGANTCTGTCTTCCCCTTCTCCTCCTTCCCCCAATCCCTCCCAGCATCAGAGTCTTTTCCAATGAGTCAACTCTTCGCATGAGGTGGCCAAAGTACTGGAATTTCAGCTTTAGCATCATTCCTTCCAAAGAAATCCCAGGGCCGATCTCCTTCAGAATGGACTGGTTGGATCTCCTTGCAGTCCAAGGGACTCTCAAGAGTCTTGTCCAACACCACAGTTCAAAAACATCAATTCTTTGGCACTCAGCCTTCTTCACAGTCCAACTCTCACATCCATACATGATTACGGGAAAAGCCATACCCTGACTAGACGGACTTTAGTCGGCAAAGTAATGTCTTTGCTTTTGAATCTGCTATCTAGGTTGGTCATAACTTTTCTTCCAAGGAGTAAGCATCTTTTAATTTCATGGCTGCAGTCACCATCTGCAGTGACCTTGGAGCCCCCCCAAAAAAGTCTGACACTGTTTCCACTGTTTCCCCATCTATTTCCCATGAAGAGATGGGACCAGATGCCATGATCTTCGTTTTTCTGGGTGTTGAGCTTTAAGCTAACTTTTTCACTCTTCTCTTTTACTTTCATCAAGAGGCTCTTTAGTTCCTCTTCACTTTCTGCCATAAGGGTGGTGTCATCTGCATATCTGAGGTTATTGATATTTCTCCCGGCAATCTTGATTCCAGCTTGTGCTTCTTCCAGTCCAGAGTTTCTCATGGTGTCCTCTGCTTATAAGTTAAAGAAGCAGGGTGACAATAACAGCCTTGACGAACTCCTTTTCCTATTTGGAACCAGACTGTTGCTCCATGTCTAGTTCTAACTGTTTCTTCCTGACCTGCATACAGATTTCTCAAGAGGCAGGTCAGGTGGTCTGGTATTCCCATCTCTCTCAGAATTTTCCTCAGTTTATTGTGATCCACACAGTCAAAGGCTTTGGCATAGTCAATATGTAGCAAACCAAACTCAAATAGGCAGCCATAGTAAACAATCAATATCGCAGCATAGTAAATGAAATAGAGAATAGGAAAACCAGAGAGGTACTCAACAAATGAAAATTTCATTGTTTAGAAAGGTCAGTAAGTTGACACAACTTTGGGGATATTGTTCAAGGGAGGAAGAAGACTCAAATCACTAAAATTAGGAATAGAAAAGGAAAAAGTACTACCAACTTTAGAGGAACAAACATAATTGCAAAGGAATACCATGGCACTATTTAGAAAATTTAGATGAAATGGAAAAATCTCTAGAAATACAGAAATGACTGAAATTGACTCAAGAAGAAACTGAAAATCTGAAGAGCAAAGAGATAGAATTATTCGTTTTTAAACTTCTTGCCCAACCCACCTCACAAAAGGCCCCCTACCATACCTAGACCCAGATAGCCTCACTGCTGAATTCTACCAAATATTTAAACTAAAAGTCATGCCAGTTCTCCACACATGCATTCTCAATGTATCTATAGAAGTGGAAAGGAACATTTCCCAGCTCATTCTGTGAGGCAGTATTACTCGAATGCCAAAACTAGAGGCCAGTTAATTTGGAAAAATTCTCCTCAACTTTGCTCCATCCAGCGTTTGCTCATGAAGAATATCATGTTTTGCATCTTTGACAGGAAAATGATGGAAATGATACTGTGTTCGTATCATCTCATTTTATCAAGTGGTTCATGATTTCAATGTGTCCCAATATTGATGATGTTCACTTGGATCACTTGATTAAAGTAGTTGCTGTCAAGCTTCTCCACTGTCAAGTTACTTTCCCCTGTCTTGTAATTGAAACATTCTTTTGTGTTTTAATATATATATATATTCTTCCTCACCAAACTTTAGATTTATTAATTTAATTAAATCTATTTGATTAATAGCCTCTTATTTTACTAAAGGAATCATGACTTGTCGCTATCATTATTTATATTGATGTTCATATTGTTCCAGCCTCAGACTGTGGGAACCTCCTTAGGCCAGGCTCTCTGTCCTTTGGACATCTTCCCATCATTCTTTGAACAATTTGATGCTTTTGGTACAAGGTATTCCAGGCTCATCTTGTACTTTCCCTGACCTTGCCATGGAATTAACAATTTCTCCCAGAAATCCCAAAAAGCTTTAGTGGAAAATGGAATTTAGAATCCAATATGTGAGACCCATTATTTCTCAGTTCCTCTCATTGGACAGAGTCTGGGAAGTGTGCGTGTGCGTGTGCATGCCTTTGTGTGAGTTTGCTCCCTGCATAATTCTGCCTCTGATATCACAAAACTCTGGATTGTCCCCAACCCATGTGCCTTTCTCAACATATTCAGATTCTGACACCCACTCCAGGCAACCATTTTATAAGCCTACTCCCCTTACCCTGCTTGGGCTTTGATACTCTGCAATGGGATACCCCCACGTTCAGATACTCCCCTTGTTCCACTCAGCCTCTAACTGCCCACACAGGGCTACCCACTTCCGTGCATGGATGCCCTCCTCCTCTTGCTTAGCCTCTGATCTTCTACACAAATCTGCCTCCTCCATGTGGATTTCCACTTCTCTGGACTTAGGCTTTTACTCTGCATGCCTGGCAAGCCTCCTATTTGATGCCCTCTGGACTAAACTGACTCTTGTGGCAGGCTTCTCTGCTCTGTGAAGGCCTCTTAATGCCACTTTGGCATTGACTGCCCATGATACGTCCTGGGATGGATATCCTTTCTTCTCTGTTCAAGTTCTCACATATCATACTACATACACCCCCCTCCCCCTTTCCCTGTTCTTGTGGATCTTATCGTTTCACCCTATTTGAGTTCTGATGTCCCATACTAGGCTATGTTGTGTGCATGGATATCCTCTTCACCCTGGCCCACTACGGCACCATGACCCCCTATCTTGGATGCCTGTCTTGAAAGACCTCACCGAATTGCTTTTTGAATAGTTGCTTTATACTTTGGGGTATCATCCCAAAGGATGACTTGCTTAATTTATTGCATTGCTCATTCTGTTCTAGTTTTTGCCATCAGAAGCTCATTCCTGTCTTCTTTGACATAACGCCATTACTGTGGGGCTTTTTTATCCTTTTTCCACTTCCCTTTTGATAGGATAAGATCCCCCAGACTCCTCTTCTATATTTCTTCTCTGAGCCCTATAATCAGCAACCGCTCCTAGAAGCCTGGTTCCTTTCCTTGGAAAAAGTATTGGGAACCAAAATCTGTGCTTATTTCCACATCATTGTTTCTTTCAGATTTGGGGAGTATCATTTCTCTTAGAGTCTTTCAGCCCACAGAACAGAGAAATACATGTATGTATACTCATGTGCCATCTATTTAACAGTTTAATTCATGTATGCACGTGTAACTGTATCCAGATTGTTCACCTGTACCCCTAAGAGAAAGAACACTATCAACTAGGTTACAGTGCTTTTATCTTTTGCTTTCGGTCTTGCAAACTCTGTTCATTTCCAAAGTTCCTCAAGTCAGGGGATATGATTGAGGTAGTTTTAAATATTTGCAATAATATAGCTAGATTGTTTAGTCAAATTTTGTATTCCATTCTTGATGTCAAAATGTGTTTTTGTTAATATGCATACATTGATTCACTTTATGTGCTGTAAGAGTCTAAGGCTTTTGACAACTAGTCAGTGCCATCTGTTTACCATAACATCATACAGAAAAGTTTCACTGCCCTAAAACATCCTCTATGCCTGGAGAAGAAAATGGCAACCCAGTATTCTTGCCTGGGAAATCCCAGGGACAGAGGAGCCTGAAGGGCTACAGTCCTTGAGGTCTCAATGAGTCACTCACGACCTATCAACTGAGCACAGTCATTTTTAGGAACAGTGAAGGCCACACAAAACACATCAGTGGCTCCTAGTGTGTGGCCTCTCCTTTACTATCTTTCTTTCCCACTTGGCCCTCTGCTCCACAGGATCACATGCCCATGGGTCTGCTCTGCTCACCCAGTGTCTGGATTTAACAAATGGAAAAATAAAAAAGAAGGATGGACCTATCCTCCCAGTAGAACACCAGGTTCAGAAAGAACACACTGGCAAGGAGGTGGCATTCTGTCCCCCCCAACTCTTTTGCAACTACCCGCTGGAAATGTCGCCATCTTCCTTTAAGCCCTACTACCAGTTGACCCCTGCAAGCCTCCTTATCCTCCGCCCTGAAGTCATCACCATGGCCACATGGGTTCTGGCTGGGGCAGGGCCCTCTGTGACATCAGCAAGGGCCCAGCCCTGGCTGGTCCTCAGTCTCCAGGTGCCAGGGCAGAACAGAGCACCAGGAGCCATTTCCTCTCGACTCACCTTGTGGTCCCTCAAATCGTTCCTGTGCAATTCCATGCGTGTTACCTGTGTCTACGCCTTAATGTTTACTACTCTGAGAGAGAAAGCGGAAGAACTCCAGGGGAAGATGCTCTGCAGAGGGCACTTTTTAATTCGGCAGAATCCACCAGAGCATGCCTGAGACTGGCTTGAGATCACGTTGCCCTGGCTTTTCTTCACTGTGCTGATGCACGCGTGACAGTGAAGTTGGCAGGAGAGTGTGGTGAGAGCAAGTGCAGACTCCTGCTGCCCACCAGGGCCGTTGATTTGGCCCTCTCAGAAGGAAAAAGGGAAAGTCTTCCTTAAAGAAGACGACATGTTCCATACCTTAACCCTGCTCGAGATGGACCTTGTGAAATTTGTGTCCAGTGTGCGGAATCTGATGAGGAGATTCCTGAAGGCCTATGAGCTCTGGGGCAGTGAAGAATCCGACTGAGTGGATTTGTGAGTCAAATAGGAGAGGAATTGTTGAGCGCTGACATACCTTATCCAAACTCGAAAAACTATTCTGAAGCGAAAGGGAAAAGCCTCTGATATTTTTTATTCGCTCTGTAGTTTTACCTTTTCCAGAGTGTCATATAATTCGCAGCATGCAGTGTATAATCTTTTCCAGACTAGCGTATTTTACTTAATAACATTCATTCAGGTTTCATTCATTTGTTTTCGCGATTTGATAGCTCATTTCGTTTTACTCTTGAATAATATTCTGTTATGTTGATGTACGGTAGTTTGTTTATCCAGTTGTCTATTAAAGGACACTTTGATTGCTTCCAATTTGTGTGCGGGTGTGTGTGTGTGAGAGAGAGAGTATGAACTAAGCTGTAATAAAACTCATGTGCATATTTTTGTGTGGGCAGTAGCTATCAAATCTGAACTGTCTAGGAGCATAATTGTTAAACTATGTGGTATGACAGCATTTAGCGCTGTAAGCTATTGCTTCCAAGTTGCATTCCCACTAACAACGACTGCGAGTTCCTGTTGTCCCTCTTCTTTGCTGGTAAATGGTTTTTCAGATTTTTTTCTTTGACCATTCCCAGAAGTCTGTAGTTGTATCTCATTGTTCTCATTTCACCAGTCTACTCTGAAAAGTTATTTTATTTCCATATTTCCGTTGTATTTTATTGCCATAAATTCTTCAGGTGTTTCATCTTTAACCTGAGGTTTAAAAAGGTCTTCTGCTCAGCAAAACTTCTGCCTCTGTTTATGCCATCAGTGATTACTTTCCTTAAGTAGTCCTCGAATAATTTTTTTCATGAAGGACTCATACATCGAAATCATGTATATTAGGAAACGAAATATTTTTAGTTGACCAACACTGAGCACATTTTCTTTTCCTGAGTATTGCTGTGTCCAGTATTGTTTAGTGCTTCCACACAAAACTTTAAGTTCAGCATGAACTGCTCCCCGTGGCATTTTGTTTGTTTGTTTTGTTTTGATTCTCTGCTACGCTTACTAGATGTTAACCGAATCTGTATTTGTACCAGTTGCAGTTGCAGTTTTGCATGTATCATGAAATTTCATTACAAGCGTATGTGTATTTTATATGAATCTTCACTTTATTATGTGTGTTCATATTGTTTTGAAAAGCGATATGCTCATTATTCCAGTTTTTAAGTCTGTGCCTCTTCTCCATTGAGATTCAAATGAATCCATTTATATGATGTTTGAAACAGAGAGCAATCATAAAATATGTTGGTATAGTTATTGAAGAAAATATATTTCCAAAAGACCAGTAACTAAATGGCTTGCTGTTTGATAGCAAAATTAATTTTCTCTCAGTGTATTTTGTAACTATGAAAGCCCAAATGTTCTTGCGTATAGACTATAAACAGAGAAGATAAATCAGTAAACACCTCAATAGAACACAGATTTACAGAAAATCTAATGTTCTGTTTTACCTGGCTCAGCTTACACTCTCGTTATAGTTCAGTTATCCACAGTCTTGTTTTCGTGTCAGCAAAGAGAATATGCTAGTTCTCTTTGGAGGAAAGATATTTTAATCAACCTTTTCATAAGCTTTTGATTTTCAAGAGAAGAGAAATCTTTAGATACTTGTTTTCGAGTTTCTGGTACTGTGCCTGACATTTTTTCTATTTAATATGTTATCATTAGTAAAATGTGCATCCTGTTTACGTGAAACACTGATTGAAAGTTGGATTGGCATCACCAACTCCATGGACATGAATTTCAGCAAGCTCCGGGAGATGGAGAAGGACAGGAAAGCCTGGCGTGCATGGGTCGCAAAAAATACATGGGTCACAAAAAATGAGACGCGACTGAGCAACTGAAACGATCCTATTAAGTACAGTCATTACAAAGTTTCAAAATACTATGTAGTCCTCAAATAAGACCTGATGACAACATTTGTCACAGTTATTTTGTCCTAAATTCACTTGGAAATTTGTTGTAGACATCAGTTTGGGTAATTTGCTTTCTATGGAGGAATGTTAAGTTGCACATAATTTAATGACTGAATGTGGATTTGGAATGAGGCATTCTCTCAGTTGAGGAAATTCTCTCAGTTCCTCTCTAAGAAATGAGTCTTTACGGGCTAGTGTTAATGAATACCCATGTACCCAATATAGTTAGACCAAGCAATATCAGAACATTGGAGCTTAAAGCAGAGAAAGTTTTATTGCAGGGCTATGAAAGGAGATGGGTGGCATGTGGCTTTCGAAATCCTGAGCTTCCCAAGTGTTTTCAGCAAAACGCACTTCTGGGAGAAGTGAGGGAGAGGTGTGGTTAACCGTTGCAAAGGTCTCCCTGTCAGGTCCTCTGCTCCTGAAATAAGATCATGGTGAGGTAACAGTGTTCATGTAAGCCTCTGCTGCTGCTGCTGCTAAGTCGCTTGAGTCATGTTTGCCTCTTTGCGACCCCATAGACGGCAGCCCACCAGGCTCCCGTTTCCCTGGGATTCTCCATGCAAGAACACTTGAGTGGGTTGCCATTTCCTTTTCTAATGCATGAAAGTGAAAGGTGAAAGTGAAGTCACTCAGTCGTGTCCAACTCTTAGCGACCCCATGGACTGCAGCCTACCAGGCTCCTCCGTCCACGTGATTTTCCAGGCAAGAATACTTGAGTGACGTGCCATTGCCTTCTATGTAAACCTCTAGCGAAACAAATATTATTCCCTATGTTGAAGAAACTGCTTCCAAGCTTGACTCGCACACTCCAAGGTCCCGTTTAGGAGGAAGGGGACCCTGGCCAGGCTGGTTATNCGTGATTTTCCAGGCAAGAATACTTGAGTGACGTGCCATTGCCTTCTATGTAAACCTCTAGCGAAACAAATATTATTCCCTATGTTGAAGAAACTGCTTCCAAGCTTGACTCGCACACTCCAAGGTCCCGTTTAGGAGGAAGGGGACCCTGGCCAGGCTGGTTATCCTGACTGGGATCATTCATCCAGCACCCAGTCTTGATCCTCCGACCAGTGGCAGTCCCAGCTGAAGAGGCAGCTCTCAGTCTCTGGGCCCTCCTCTTACCAAGGTCCCTTACCTTGCCCACACATCTTCAATGAGGGAGCCCGGTGTCCCACATGCAGCTGGCTCTGTCTCCTCAGTCTACCCAGCGGGTGGGGGCTGGGTCCTGTAGACTGACTCATGCAGAAGCCACAACCATTTAGTCATGGAGGTGGGGATGGGAGAGCTTGGATATTGCTCTGAACCTGGCCAGGCCAGTGAGTGGCTCTAGCAAGCAGCTCTGGGCCACTGCAAGACACAGCCTTTAGTCTATCCTCAGGTGCCCTGGCTTGCTTCCTAGCCCAAGGCCAGAGGACCTGGAGGGCCCTGGGCAAAGCCTGCAATATATCTTTAACTAAACTCTTCTGAGAG
>SJYA01007394.1:0-17358 GCA_006410615.1 Neotragus moschatus
CCCCATCAGCCCCATCCCTGTGAGACAGTGCCTCTGGCCCAGAGTGGACAGGCTAGTGACTCCAAGACTCTCAACTTACTCTCAAGTCAAGACACTGGCAGGGCCCCAGAGAAGGGGGACAGTCCTCACCGTGAGAAAGGGTGCTCATCCCTCCCTCCAGGAGTGAGAAAATAAGAGCCAGGTTCCTCCCTTCTGCACAGGTGACAGGGGCCTTCCCCATCTGACAGGTGATACCCTTCTACGCTAGAACTTTAAGACCAAGATAATGTCATCTCCTCAAAGAGGCCTGCCCTGGCCACCCTCCCTCCCACCTTACAGTTCTCTCTCTGTGTGGCACACAACCCCAGTGGAGAGCATCTGTTTACTTCCTCTTTTGCTGCCTGTCTCCTCTACCAGAACGCCAGCTCCACAAAGGCTGGAGCTCCCTCCCCTGGCACTTAGACTGGTGCCTGGTATATAAGAGGTCCTCGAAATTTTGAATGAATGTGAAAGGAACAATGCTCCTCACTCTCTGGCACTACAGCCCCATGTAGAAAGGGGTAATTAATGAACGTGCTTAGCCTACACTGCATGGAAAGCATTGGGTCTTGAGGAACAAATTAAAATTAAGGAAATCCTGAGGGAAGGGAGAAGGAGAAGGGGCAGCCCCGACATGAAGACAAAACTCAACCCCACTGGAGTTAGGGGAAGAAAAGAAAAGGTCATGGCCTACGTTGACCCTGTTACCCTTAGCCCAAGAGACCAGGGTTGAATTTTCTCCCTTGAAAGATGAGTTGGCAATAAGCCAACTTGAGCTTCCGCTCTGCACGCATCTCTAACTTACTGTTTGACCTTGATCAGGTCCCTTCCCCAGCCTGGGCCTCAGTTTGTGCCTCCGTCAAATGGGAGGAGGTGAACTCTCGCCCTGCCGCTAGAGCCTCCCAAGGGGCGGCAGGGAGGAGATAAAAGGACTGTGGTTTTAAGTGTTGGGACAGGGAATTTCCCCAAAGCCTTTCAGTCCCAACTTCCAGCCTGGGGCCAGACTACTTTGCAAACTTGTGCACCGGAAATGGGCATGGCCAAAGTCCAGGCCCGAGGCGCGGGGACCGAACACAGCAGACAGATGCCTCCTTAAAACGCTGGGTGTCTGGGAGGCGAAGGCAAAGGGGGAGGAGCTTTGAGGATGCCGAAGCACCGTAGGCGGCTTCACCGAGCCGCCGGGCGGGGCTGGGAGTCGGGGAGGGGAAGACTGAGGGGGTGTGCACTGGAAGTCGGGGAGAGACGCGGAGGTGGGGGTGTGGAGGGGATCAGAAAAGGTCGAAGTCCAGCAGTTAAACTTAAGAGGCGGGAGAAGGCTTTCCCAAAGCTCCGCCTCCAACTTCAAAGGACTTGGCACCAAGAGTACAGAGTCCTGAGTTCGAGACCCAGCTCCGATGCGAACACACGAGGCAAGCCGGTTCTTCAACTTGGGCCTCAGTCTCCCCATATTTAATGAGAGGAGGGTGAGAACGGATAGCGTTCGAAGTCCCTCCAGTCCGATCCTAATCTCCAGCTCTGGCTGGCTCAGCTCTCTCGAGCATCCTGGGGCGACAACTTTTAATTCTACGCTCCCTACAAGGTGGCGGGGGAAACTGAGGCACGGGCTGGGGATACGGGCCCGGCAGCGCGGGGCTGCCTGGGTCCCCCCGCCCCCAGTTTCTCCCTCGTCTCCAGGGTAGAGGGGACAGTACTGGGGACAGAAGGGGACCCCACAGGGGTCCTGGGAGCCGCCCCCCGGGCAGCCTCACCTTCCGCACGCGCTTCTTCCGGATGCTCTCTACGGCGAACACCTGCTCGCCGATGGCTGACAGCTCCATGCGGGGCGGCGGGCGAGCGGGCCCGGGGCCGGGCCGGGCCGGGGGCGGAGCTGCGGGGCCGCGGCTGCGGCGCGCGATGCTCGGGCCGGCGGGGTCCCCGTCACCCTAGCCCGGGCGCGCACGCGCACGCGCACGCGCGCACACCCCCTCGCGCTCCCTCACGCCGCCGACGTTCCATTTTTGAACCTGCGCAACGTTTTCCTCTGCGCGAGCGAGCCCGCGGGCGAGCGCGCCGGGCGGGGGCGAGGGCGGGGCGGGGCGGAGCGGGGGCTCGGCTCTCGTCTAGCCGGCCACGCCCCTCTATGGCTCCGCCCCCAGATCGAGCCCGCCCCCTCTGGAGGTCCGCCCCCGGGCCTCGCGCGCGGCGTTTGTCCTTCCAAAGCCCGCGGCCCACGGGACTTATTTGGCGCGGGCTGCGCTAGGCCAGGGTGTTGGGCGAGATATTAACACCCAGGAGTGTTTTCTAAAGTCCTCCCGGTGACTCTGAGGGTCTGGAAACGGCCTGGCCCCGGCTGGGCTTATGAGGGCCCAGGGGAGAGCGGTGAGGCCATTTGCCTCGCTTCTCACAAAGAATAGACGAGGTCGCGGCGCGGACCCTCGGGCGTCAGGAGGGCGGGGACGGCCAAGGTTTCCCAACCTGTCAGGGCGTCTCAGTACCACGGTCTCTGGATGCGGGCTCAGGAGCGGTGTGGTTTGCCAGTCCTGAGCAGGCGCCTCCGCGTCCATCCTTAACGTCCGTCTGTCCGTCCGGGCGGTTGTGCTGAGACGCCAGGTCCCCAGGCGGCCGCTGTGTCAAGGGCCACCGCTAGGCAATACTTGGCGGCAGGTATGGCCGCGGCGAATCGAGCAGCGGAACGGATTTTGACGCCACGCAGCCCCAAGTCCCCAGGCACACGCACTTGACGCTCTGCACGTAGTAGGTGTTCGACTCTGTGGAATGAATGGATCTTGAGATCTCAGACAAATCCATTCATTATCCCCATCCACTTCAGCACGGTTCTGTCTGTCCTACGGCGCCAGCTTTCCATCCTCACTAGGAACCCGAGTCATCCGTGCCTCTTGGGCTCCCAACCTTCTGCCTGCATTGACCCCCCAAGTCCTGCCTCTGAACCTCCTCCCATCCACACCCCTTGTCCTTTCTCTGGACTGCAGCAACCGCCTTCTTACTTCTCAATGCCCTCCGAGCCCGAGTCCACAGTTCCCGAGTGCGCTTTCTAAAATGCAGATCTGACTGGATCACCCTAGTGCTTTAAAACCTTCCATAGCTCCCTGTGCCCCTCAGACGCCTCTGCCTGGCGTCCGGGGTAGAAAAAGAGAAAAGAAAAAGAAATGATTTTCACGGACTTTTTATCAGGAGCAACGGAAGCCCGAAGGCGGTAGAATGATCCCTCCAAAGCACTGAAAGAAAATAACCGTCATCTTAGAAACTGAGTGAAATTTTATTTCAAGATTTATGTACCCAGTGAAAATGTCTTTCCAGAACAAGGGGAAATAATAACATTTACAAATACAAAAACTGATTTTGCCAGTAGCAGACCCTCCCTAAAGGAAATTCCAACGGAAGAACTTCAGGCTGGAGGAAGATGATCAGAGACAGAGGTCTGATGCAACAGAGAATAAAGAACAATGAAGAACATTGATGATACAATAACAATGTCTCCTGGATAAAAATAGAATTAAAATACACAACAATGGCATAGAACTTGGGTGAATGGATTAAAGTGTTCTGAGATCTTTCTATTCCTCAGGAGGAAAACGAAAATAGATAGCAAATATACTTAAACTCTGATGTTTAAGACTGTAAGTTGTCATTAACAGGGTAAACAGAAAGAATGGAAATGCAGTATATAGTATTTAGCCAAATTATTAGAGGGGAAAAACAGAATGAGAAAATCAATCCAATCAATCCTAAAACAAGCAAGAAGGGAGAGAAAAATACAAGATAGGTGGGACAAATAAATAACAGTTATAAATTCAAATATACTATAAAACAATGCAAGTGGACTAAATGTTGTAGTTAAAATACGAAGATTACCAGGCGGGATAAAAATCCAACTACCTGTAATTTACAAGAGACATCCACAAGAAACACTTCCAAAACAAAGACACTGAAAAGGTGAAAGGAAATGCATGGTAAAAAAAAAAACAAAAAAATCTTATAATACAAAGGCTAAGGAAAAGAAGACTGGTGCAGTTTTTCTAGTATCAGAAAAAAGTCACTAGAGATAAAGGTCACTTCATAATGAAAATGGTCCAACTGACCAGAAGGAAAGAACAATTTCAAATTCATGTGTAATACCATAGTCTTAAAATATAAAAAAACAAGAGAACTATACAGAGAAATAGATAAACCCACAATTATAATGGGAGGTTTAAAAACCAATCCTTCTGTAATCAACAGAACAAGCAGAAATACATTTAATGATAATATTAAGAAACTTGACTAGGGGACTTTTACAGAACAGTGTAGCTACAAGTGCAGAATATTCTCCTTTCAAGACATAGGAGATATTCACAAAAGCAGCAAAGTTAAGGGCAGAAAGTTATCAGCAAAAGCAAAAGTTATTTCTATGAAAACACTAGTTGTATTGAATTTTCCCATGGACAGAGGAGCCTGGTGGGCTACAGTCCATAGGGTCGCAAAGAGTAGGACTCAACTGAAACAGCAGGCAGGCATACCTCAGTTTGAAAATCCTGGGGAAAATGCTACCATTCATTAGCAATAAACACCACAAAGCAAAAGAAAAAAAAAAATCAGTTAATGTAATTCACCATTAGTTAAGGAAGAAAGACATATTGTTATCACAAAAGATACAGGGAAGGTTCAAGATCTGTTTATGTTTTAAAACCTATAGCAAATTAGGAATACAAGGGAATGGCTTTATCCTGGTAAAAGTATCTACAAAAATCCTACAGCAAATATTCTAATTAATAGTAAAATGTTGAGATTAGTAAAAAGGCAAGGATGATTGCAATCCCCATTTCCATTAAACATGGCACAGAATATATTCTAGACGTGTGTTATCCAATACGGTAGCCACTAGCCCCCTATGACTACTGAGATCTTGAAATGTGACTAGTCTGAATTGATGTGTAAGAGTAAAATTAAATACATGTTGAATTTTAAATAGTACCCAAAAAAACCCATACCATAAAATGGTCTCATTAATAACTGTATATTGATTACACATTGAATATTTTAACACATTAGGTTACATGAACTATTTTACAAAAATTCATCTCATCTGCTTTTTAACATTTTTAGCATGGCTATTAATTTTAATTTTAAAATATATCTGCGCTCTACATTTATGACTTACATTAGATTTCTAAACAATGTTGACTAGACAGTAACATAATAAATGAAACCAAGGGAAAAGAATTAGAAATAAACAAAACTGTCACTATTTTCTGGTTTTGTGTAGAAAATCCAAAATTTCTTCAAAATATTGTTAGAATTGAAAAGACATGTTAGCAAAATTGTTGGATTAAAACAGTCAGTATACAAAAATCTGTTGTGTTTTGTATTCCTCTATGCAGCAGTAAATAATTAGAAAATGTCACGGAGAAGGCAATGGCGCCCCACTCCAGTACTCTTGCCTGGAGGATCCCATGGATGGAGGAGCCTGGTGGGCTGCAGTCCATGGGGTCGCCAGGAGTCGGACACAACTGAGCGACATCACTTTCACTCTTCACTTTCATGCATTGGAGAGGGAGATGGCACCCTACTCCAGTGTTCTTGCCTGGAGAATCCCAGGGACGGGGGAGCCTGGTGGGCTGCCATCTATGGGTCGCACAGGGTCGGACGCGACTGAAGCAACTTAGTAGCAGTAGCAGTATAATAAAAATATGTAAAAGACCTAGAAATAAGTCTACTGATTTATACATCTAAGTCCTTATGGAATAAAATCATAAATTTTCACTGTGAGACATTAAAGACTGTCTAAAAATGGATAGTTAAACCATGCTCATGGACTGAAAGGCCTAGTCCTGGAACCATGACGAGTCTCCCCAAATCGGTCTAAGTCAAGAGTCAAGGCAAGCCAACTCAGACTCACTGCAGGAATTTTTAGGGAACTGGATAAACGGAATGTAAAATTTGTGTGGAAGTGCAAAGGGCTAGGACAAGTCAAGGTGCCCGTGAAGGAGCTGAAGAGAGAGAGGCTGGTGGTGATGAGATCACCCCTAGCAGATACCAAGACATTATAAAGCTAAAGCAAATAAGACAGTGAACTATTGACACAAGAACAGATAAATAGGACAGTGAAACCAGAATGAAAGCCCAGAGGACTATAACCACAGACAGATCAATCTATCTAGAGAGAGGGAGCAAGAGGCTGAAACTGCTGGTCAGTGGATATGAACTTTTCAGTAAAGGGTAACTGGGATTATCAATTCTCCATATTGGGGTGGGGTGAAATTAGACCTCCTCCTTACCCCAAATTAACTCCAAGCCTCAATGTGAAAGGCAAAACTCAGATTTTTAGAAAATAATGTTTTAAAATATATTTATTAACGTGAAGTAGAGGCTAATTTCTTACACGAGAAACAGAGCATAAGTCACATTGGAAACAGTTGATAACTTCAGCTACATTCAAATTATGAACGTTCTTTGTCAAAAGACTATGTAGAGAGTGAAAAGAGAAGTCAGTATTTAAAACACTGTCAATGGACAAAGGAGAATATGTTAGACAACACATTAGAACAGAAATCCAGGAGCGGGGAAGGGGGGCAAAGCCTGGAGCAGGCGCTTCTAAAGAGGAAACACAAGTGATCAGATGAAAAGGCATTCACCCGCACAAGTGGTGCAAATACAAAGCCGCAGTGAGACAGCTTCACTCCGCCTTGCTAAGCAAGGACTGTAAAGACAGCTTCACTCCGCCTTGCTAAGCAAGCATTGTAAAGGCTGATGATGGCAAGTCCCGACAAGAACTCTCAGATACTTTCTGTGAGAATAAAAGTGGACTCAACCACTTTGGAAATCAGTTTAGTGCGACTGAGTAAATGGAAATTTGCACATTGCCTGGGAGCCAGCAGTTTGTCTCCCAGGGGCACGTGTGAGGATTTTTGCACATGCGCAACAGAAAACTCATTTTAAAATGGTCGCAGGAAGGACATTTGCAAAAACTTGAACCTGGAAACAGCCCCAACATCCACTAGGCTGGGCAAGTCTGGAATATTCACACACTGGATTATTACCCAGCATTGAAATTGAGTAAACTGCATACAGTGCTACACATCAGGGTGAATGAGTCTTTCAAAATAATGTTAAACAAAAGAAGTAAGAGTATAAACCATACAGGGCCTTCAAAACCGGGCAAAGCTAAATACTACTTCGTACAGGGGTGCAGGTGTGGATGGTAAAAACTAATGAGGGAACAAGAAAACTATGATTGCAGAGAGTAGAATAGTGGTTTTCTTTTAGGGAGAGAGATGGAAGTGGATGCCAGGGAACACACGGTCCTGGTGATGTCCCCTTTTCTGATTTGAAAGCTGTTTATGTGGACGTCAGCTTTATTATTATTCTTTGAATGTCCATAAGTTTTATACGCTCTTGTGGTAAGCATGATGTGGCACAGTCCAAAATTTAAGTTTAAAAGAAATCTTTCTGAAACTATAGTTAGGGACCAGACTCTACAGGGCATTTTAGACTGTGTTAAGGATTTTTGTCTTTATCTTAAAAAGCACTAGATTGTTGAGGAAAAATTGCAGCTGAAAGAGCAATACAAAGAATAATAGAAAAACTGACTCAAAATAATTCAGGATATAAGATAACTTTGGGATGAAACCTCTTCAGAGCTTTTTTAGGAGATCCCACATGTGACAAGCAGAAACAAGCTGCTTTGAGAAGGTAGCAATCAGAAAATAAGAAAGAATTCTTGAACATAAAAAATTGCTGAAACTTTAAAAATGAACAGAGGAGTTAGCGGATTCTAGAATATAGAACAAAAAAAAAATGGAGAATATGAAAGAAAAGACAAAAGCTAAAAGGAGTCTATGGGGTCTGACATCTGTATCAGGAGATCCAGAAAGAAAAGGCAGGGAAAGCAAAGGGGAGGAAATGACCAAATAGAAAAGAATTTCCCAGAAGTGAGTAGAGACACGGCCATCAGGTTGAAAGGATTTATCAAGTGATGAGCAGGGTAGACACACACTAACAAATGTCTGAACATCAGGATAAAAAGAACATTAATTTAAAAGCTTTCTGTTTCAAAAAGGTTGCAAAGAAAAGAATACGAATCAATCTGGCGTTCCCAGTAGCCGAGGCCAGAAGACAGCAGAGAAAGGTCTTTGAATTCTAAACAAAAATTACTTTGAATCTAAAAGTATATGCCTTCTGAGCCAGTTTAAAATGTTCTATTCAACAGAAATTATGACTTACAGTGCTGTAAACAAATAAGAGGCTACTCTTCTCATCTAACCAGATGAGGAAGCATTGCTTGCTTGTTCAGTAGATCAGAGACATCAGGGACAGCATCTCTGTGAGTCCACAGGCTTCAGCTTATATTTGTTGCCATCTGGTGATAAGATGACGGCTTCAGCTCCAGACAACACACCCATGTTCCTTTCAAGAAGGAGGGTAGAGAGTGGTGCCATGTGCCTATGTCCCCTTTTATCCTGATTTTCGCAGGAAAACAAAGCTTTCCCAGAGAAACTGCTTAGGGTTCAGTTGCCAGAAATGTGTTGCAGAGCTTCTCCCGGTTGCCAGAGATTCTGAGAAAACGGGTATTCAGCCAAATTACATTGCTGCCTCATACACAGAAAAGGGGCAAGAAATAAGTAAGGGAGTGGATACTAGGTAGGGAAGTAACAGGTTAGCCTCACTAGCCAAATTCAAATGTGATGGCTAAATAAGACAATTTTCAGACATGCAAGAATTCTGAATATTTAATTCCTGAGCATCTGTCATTCGGAAATTATTTGAGCACCTACTTCATCAAGAATGGCAAGGTGTTATTCAGGGTAAGTAAGGCTAGCTATCAGACCAACACACATGCAGACATACACACAGAGTCCCAGTAGTTAAATACACCGAGGATTCATTTCTTGACCACCTTGGAGCCAGTGATGGTTACTGAGGCCAGGGAGGGGCTGGAGGAGTCTGCTCTGCGTATTCATTTAGGACCCAGACTTCTCCCATCTGTGTTCTCCACAGGGACATCAAGCCAGATGACAGGGGAAGAGAGTAAATAAGACACATTATCTTCACAGAAGTCTCATAAGCCTCCCAAGCACATTCCATTGGCAAGGACTAACTATGCATGTGACCCAGTGCAGGTGGAAGGAAGTGGGTCATCACCAGGTGCCGAGGAAGCAGAGGACCTGGTGGCCTTTGGTGGGTAGCTGCAGCCTCTATACAGGGGGGATACTGAGAGGAAGCTGTAGGAGATGAAGCAAAGAGACTTATCTAGGAGTCCAGTGGAAAACTTCCTTGGACAGCAAAGAGATCCAACCAGTCAATCCTAAAGGAAATCAACCCTGAATATTCATTGGAGGGACTGGTACTGAAGCTCCAATATTTTGGTCACCTGATGTGAAGAGCTAACTCTTTGGAAAATCCTCTGATGCTGGGAAAGATTGAGAACAGGAGGAGAAGGGGGCGACAGAGGATGAGACGGTTGGATGGCATCACCGACTTCATGGACGTGAGTTTGAGCGCGCTCCAGGAGACTGTGAAGGATATGAAGCCTGGCATGCTGCAGTTCATGGAGCCGCAGAGTGGGACGTGACTGAGCAACTGAACAACAACCAGTGGAAATAACTTTCAGGAAAATACCTGTTGCAGCAAGCCTAGAAAGCAATTTTCATGTCTCATGGGTAGAAACGTAGGAGTGGAATCATGGGAGTGTAAATGGCAACTTTCTAAGAGCCTGTCGAATTGTTTTATACAATGGCTGGACTATTTTACATTCCCATCAACACCCAGAGGTCCATTGCTCCACGTCCTTGCCAACACTTGATATCATCAACCTTTCCCATCTTAACTATTTATTGCAGGTATACTGATAGAGAATTTGCATGTCTCTAATGACGATATTGAGCATCTTTTCATATGTTTATTTGCATAGCTCAGTTGGTAAAGAATCTTCCTATAATGCAGGAGACTCTGGTTTGATTCCTGGGTTGGGAAGAACCTCTGGAGAAGGGATAGGCTACCCACTCCAGTATTCTAGGGCTTCCCTTGTGGTTCAGTTGGTAAAGAATCCACCTGGATTGTGGGAGACCTGGGTTTCATCCCTCGGTCAGGAAGATCCCCTGGAGAAGGGAAAGGCTACCCACTCCAGTATTCCGACATGGAGAATTTCATGGCCTATATATAGTCCATGGGTTTGCAAAGAGTTGGACACAACTGAGCGACTTTCACTTTCACATCCTCTTTGGTAAAATGTGTCCTCAAATATTTGCCCATTTTGCAAATCAGCTTCTTTTGTCTTATTTTCACTTTATAAGAATTCTTTTAATATCCCAAGTCCTTCATGAGATATATGTTTTGGAAATATTTCCTCCCAGAAAGCTTGTTCATTTTCTTAGTGGTGTCTTTCAAAGAACAGAACCTTTTACCTTTAGATATGTGATTCATTATGAGTGAATTTTTGTATGTGATATGACATGAAGATCAGATTCATTTTTTTCCACATGGTTATCCATCTTGTCAATTTCTACCAAAAAAGACTGATAGAACTTTTATTAAGATTATTTTGAATCTGCAGTTTGATTTGGAGATGACTGACATTTATATATATATGTAGTTTTATTTATTTATTTTTGGCTGTCCTTGGTCTTCGTTGCTGCACAGACTTTTCTCTAGTTGCGATGAGTGGGGGCTACACCTACTTGTGGCTGGGGGGCTTCTCCCTGAGGTAGCTTCTCTTGTGGCGGAGCTCAGGCTCTAGGGCGAGTGGGCTTCGGTAGCTGCGGCACCTGGGCTTAGTAGTTGCAGCTCCCGGGCTCTGGAGCAGAGGCTCAGTGGTTGTGGTGCACAAGCTTGGTTCCTCCACGGCACGTGGAATCTTCCTGGATCGGGGATCCAGCCCGTGTCCCCTGCATTGGCAGGCAGATTCCTTACCACTGAGCCACCAGGAAAGCCCCTGACTGACATCTTATTATTGAATTTTCCAATCCATGAAAATGTTGTGACTCAATAGCATTGAACATTTAGTTTTCATTTCATTGTTTTCAAAAACGTCAACATGGTCAGCAGTGTTCTGTCGTTTCAAGGGTGCAGTTGCTACACATCTTTGTCAGCGCTATCCTTAAGTGTTTCATGCTGTTATAAAGTGACGTTTTAAAATTTTAGTTTCCAGTTGTTCATGACTAGCATATACAAGTAAATTTGATATTTTGTATTGACCTGTATCAGACAACATTGCTAAGCTCATTCATTAGTTCCATTAGCTTATTTTGTAAATCCCCTCCAGTTTTCTATATAGGTAATCTCATCTGTGAATAAAGAATTTTCCTTCACACGCAGTCTGTACAAGTTTCTTTTTCTTGCCTCGATGCACTGGCTAAGACACCTGATGCCGTGCTGACTAGAAGCATAGAGGGCAGACAGCTTTGCATTTTTCCTGATCTTTGGGAGAAAGCACTCAGGTTTTTATGATATTAGTTACAGGTTTTTGGGAAGAGACCCTTTATTAGATTAGGAGAGCTTTCGTCTGTTTCCAGTTTGCTGAGAGTTTTTATTATAAGAGTGTTGAATATTGTCAAATACCTTTATCTACATCTATTGGGATGCGCCTAGGGCTTTCCTTGTTCATTAACAGGGTGAATTAACACTTGACTTCTAAATCAAAAATAAAGTTAAATATATTTTTAAGTTTTATTTTTTGGTATTAAAATAGATACTCTCAGGCCCTGAGGGGTGTCACAGACTCTCCTCCTGACTCGCTTCCGACTCATCTCTCAATTCCATCCTTTTCTCCCGACCCTTGTGGTCACCACCACTACTTGCACCCTCAGACCAAGCCACCAGAACCTCGCACTTCAGTCCTTGACACCTCTTTCATATGGCACTGTAGCCAGAGTGACCATATCCTTCCCTACTAACCACTTGCGATATTGTGATTCTAATAAGAAATATCAATTTGGTTTCCCCATTTCTGACACAGAGCTCCTAAAACCCTTGGAATTTCCTAAGTGATAAGAGTGATAAAGGTATCCTGATATTTATAACAAACTTCTTTCAACCACATCAGAGTTTATGTTCATAAGGTGACTTCTGGAAAGTGACTAAAGGTAGGGACTGATTGCCAAGGAAATTAACCAGAGGCTTAGAGGGCTGGAGCTTTCAGCTTCAAGGAAAGAAGAGCTGAAGGTTGAATCAATAGCCACTGGCCACTGATTTAACCAATCATGCCTATGTAGTGAAGCCTTCATAAAACCCCAAAAGCATGGGGTTCAGAGATCTCTGGACTGGTGAATGCTTGGAGGTCTTGGGTGATAGTGCACCCAAAGAGAGCGTGGAGGCTCCACATCTCTTGCCCATCTTTGCCCCCGGCATCTCTTCCACCTAGCTGTTCCTGAGCTGTATGCTTTTATAATAAACTGGTTATCCAGTGGGTAAGCTGTTTTCCTTAATTCTGTGAACTGCTCTAACAAAGTAATCGATCCAGAAATAAGGGGCTATGGGAATCTCCGACTTACGGCTGGTGGTACAGAAACATAGCTGACAACCTGGACTTACTACTGGCTTCTGGAACGGGGGACAGGCTGGGGACGGCTGGCCTTGTGGGACTGAGCCCTTGACCTGTGGAATCTGTCATTGTCTCAGGGTAGAATTGTTCACTGTTTGGTGGTGCTGGAAAACCACACAGGATCACCATTCAGTGGCTCTCAGCTCGGGGCCTCTATACATACGCTGTTCCCTTCATGACTTTTCCCCCATCCCTCCTCCGATTGCTAAGGGCCTAAGCCAGTCACTGTTGTTTCCATCCTTCAAAATGAACCTCAAACATTTCATCCTTCGTGAAGCCTCCTGGGCTACTCTTTCCCGCCCCAGCAACACCTCCTGGGCTTCGCTTGGTGACAGCTGTGACCCTGCTGCCCGTCTGTGTGCACCGCGCCGCCTCCATCGGACTGGGAGCTCCTCCTGGAGGACAGGACCATGTTTGATTCAGCTCACCATCCTGGTGCTCTGCCCAGGAACAGGCTCACAAGAGGGGCTTTGCATTTGTTGAGTGAATAAATACATGCTCAGTGAGAGGCTGGCCTTCCACAACCAGGGGAAGAGGGCACTAAATGGGGGCTTTGCAGCAGGAGGCGGGAAGGCTGTTGAAGAGTCAGCCTCGGGACTTTCTTGGTGACCTTGTGGCTAAGGCTCTGTACTCCCAATGCAGAGGGCCCTGGTTTGATCCCTGGTCAGGAAACTAGATCCCCACGCCATAACTAAAAGTCTCAGCGGCCTCAATGAAGATCGAAAATCCTGCGTGCTGTAACTAAGACCATGCAGCCAAATAAATGAGTACAATTTTTTAAAAAAAGACTGGCACAATCATTTTTTTAAAAGGGGTGGGGAGGTGAGGGGAAGGCTACAGGATGTCAGGTGTCCTCTTAAGCCTGGGAACATAGCGAGATGCGCTATGACCACCAGGTGGCGCCAGCCACCCAGGTGTCTGACTGCCCGACACATGTTCCTTGACTTCCTTCATAGAATAGACGCCCAAGAAGGCCAGAGCCAGAGCCTGCGGGACCCACGGCAACAACACAAGAGGGTTCCTCTAGGCCGGCCCTTGGTGTCACCTCAGGTCCTCAGGGGGTCCTGCCCCATCTGCTTTTCTGTGCCTGAGATCCCACCTACTGGAGTAGGGATGACTCCGCTACACTGCAATTCCCCCGCTCCTCCCCCACAGCCCAGGGAGGAGCGCCTTGGATGATGCGTGTGTCACCAGAACAGCAGGAGAGAATGGGACATGGATCCAGGGTCCCTGGGTTCAAATCTCCACTCTGACACTTACTGGTCGTGTGACATGTACCCAGCACTGAGGCTGGGTCTTGCTATGAGCAGGCACATTCTGAGCACTTTACTTGTGACACTCCATCAATCCCTCCATCACGCTATGGCGTAGGAACCACCGTTAGCCCCATTTTACAGATGAGGAAACTGAGGCACAGAGAAGCTAAGTAGCTAAAGATCACACAGCCAGGAGGTGGGTCCTGCCAGGGAGGGATTAGGCGTGGATGCAATGCCCAGGGCCGGAAGGAGAGAAGAGGGTGGTCGTGGAGGCACAGAAAGTAGGCCAGAGGGTCCAGGCTATCAGGGGAGGCCAACCAGACTGAGGAAGAGCTGCAGAGGGGTCAGAGTAGAACGGTTTGGCGGGAGGGGGGGGGGCACCTTGGAACCAAGCAGGAGAGACATGTGGAAGATGCTGAAGGCTGATGAGAGATGTATCAGGCTAAAGAGTGACCGTGAAGGTAGAGAGGTAGTGTGGACAAAAGGAACAGGGGAGAGACATAGGTGGGAATTGGGGGTCCAGGGGCTTGTCTGTTTTCAGGGCAGACACTAGAGGGTGTGTCTGGGCTGTACGGGAGGGAGGCAGAGCAGGGAAGAACCAGTAGAGAGGGGGCAGCTGGTGGGAGGTGCAGAGCTTATGGTTCTGGAAGTCGGGGGAGAGGAACAGCCCCGGGAGCACCTCCTGGGTGCAGGGTGAGTGGCCCACATCAACGAAGTCCCTGATCCTCACGCTTCCAGCTCTCTATACACGGAGCACACGGAGGCCTTCAGCGACTCACTGAGAACCCCAGGCTGTGAGCTCTCCTCCTAGGCCCCAGTGCCTCCCAGGGACTCAAACCCCCACCCAGTCCAGGGAGAGAGGCCATGGAGCAGGATCCATGGGCTCGACCCCACCCACGATGCCTATGATCAGGGCCAGGAGGCCAAGGCTGAAGGGGATGGTTCCAACCTCTGGGTCAGACAGTTTCCCAGTTTCTCTCCGTTTCTCTTCGGCCTGTTGCCCTCTGTCCTCAGGGCCAGGCTGGGCACAGAGCCCAGAAATGGAGTTGTCTTGGGGATCCCCACTTAGAAAGCATCTTAGGATGGTTTCTAGGCACTTACAACCGTATCCTGTCTTCATAGGCATGTTATTTCTCTGGTCCTCCAGCACCCCAGGAGGTCCACTCTGTTACAACCCTCTTCTTGAAGGTGGGAAACAGCACAGAGATGTTGTCCAAGCATCTTGTCCAAGCCACACAGCAAATGAACGATGGAGCCAGAATATTCCACACTGCCAACCACATCGGATTCTGTGTTATTAAAGCTTCTCACCCTCTGGTCTATCTGGTGTCGCTGCAGAGGCAGGACTGAGCCCCGCTGGTCCAGAGGCCGACACACTCTTAAGTGCTAGCCAGGCCTCCTGTCTCTCCAGAGAAAAAGAGCACCCATTTCACAGATGGGGAAACTGAGGCCCAGAGGGGAACAACTCGACAGAGACCCCACCCCTGGGATAGAACAGGACTCTTAGCCACCTGTGATGACCCTCTGCCACTTTCTGTCCTGGGAGACCCATCCCATTCCCCTCGGGGCCTCTCCCTGCACTGCCCAGCCCTTCTCCCTCCCTCTTGGAGGCACAAACCGCCCACAGACAGCCTGTATCCCTTTTCCTGTGGCTCATTCAGCAGCCCCCAAGAGGATTTCCCGGGGCAGGTGCGTGTGGGGCGCCGGATGAGGAGGCAGGAGGACAGGTGTGGGCAGGCCAGTCCCTTCCGAGTCCCACCTGAGGGCCTCAGGTGCAGCCCCAAAGCCCAGACGCTTCCGGCTGAGCGAGCCCAGGACCCAAAGGCCAGGCTCTGGGACTCAGATTCATTTCCTCCCGGGCCCTGAGCGCACCTGCTCCCGCCCCTCAGCACATCTGCTTCTCCTTCCTCACCCCCGGCCCTGGTCTCAGTTCCTTTTCCTGCGGGGACACCCTGCGGTTCTCTGGTCTCTTCTCGGAACCCTCGTCCCCTCCTCCTTTCAGTCTTCCCTCCCCCAACCTGGGCCTGGGGCAGCCTCCCTGCCCTCCCTGGTGACCATCTGGCTCCTGCTTCCTTGAGGCTGGTGGTGGGAGAACTTGGAGGGGCCTTGGCCTTCCTCCACTGCCCCTCAGTCTACGGCTGGGAAAGCTGAGGCCACCAACCCAGGGGCTCCTCAGAGGCATGGCAGGGGCTTGACATCTGAGTGTCCCCGTGGGCTGGCATGGGGCCAGCATAGGGGCAAGTAGTGCAGTGTGGCATGTCTGAGATGGCAGGTGGGTCAGCTGAGTTGGAATCCAGTTCCACCATGTCGTGCTGTGCAGCCTGGGGCAAGATTCTCAACCTCTCTGAGCCTCCATTTTTTTCTTCATTTGTAAACTAGGAAGAATAAGACTTACTTCACAGGGCTGTAGTGAGAATGAACAAAACAATGTGTGCAAGATAAATATCTCAGTGTACGGTGGCTATAACTCGTTCATTCAATAAACATTGACTGAACACTTATGCGTCATTCTCAGTTAGTTCGAAAGAAAAGAAACCAAGTTAGCAGTGCCCAGGTTCCCTGATCTCCCATCCTCTTTCCTGATATGTCCCCCCCCCCATTCCTAATCTGTCTAGAACAAGCAAGCAAGCTTAGTTGCTCAGCCATGTTCAGCTTTTGCAACCCTTTGAACCATAGCCTGCCAGGCTCCTCTGTGCATGGGGTTTTTCAGGCAAGAATACTGGAGTGGGTTGCCATTTCCTTCCCCAAGGGATCTTCCCAAACCAAGAACTGAACCCACATCTCTTGTGTCTCCTGCATTGCAGATTCTTTACCCACTGAGCCATTGGAGAAGCCCCTGTCCAAAGATGTCTCCCTAAATTATCCAATCGCAGATATTCCTACCATGCTCGGAAGCCACCAGTGGCCCTCTGGTGCCTAGAGTATTAGACCCCAGCTCCCAGGCCTGATAGCCCTGGGATAGCCCCCTGATAGCCCTCAAGGTCATTCCTGATCCGGCTCTCACCTCTCTTTCCCACGAGGTCTCCCCTTATTTTGTGACACCTCTGAGTGTCCGGTGGCCCTGGGTAGAACAGCGATCCTCTTCATCATTGCCAACAAACTCCTATCAATTTTTTTGGCCTGTTTCCTCTAGCGGCCCCCACTGCCTGCATGGAGGTGGCTGTGAAGCTCGGTCAGCCTCTTCATCTAAGCATCCACCTCATCCAAACCCCCACCCCCCACCCCCTACACACACACTGCTTCCTTCCATCACCAGCTTTGGCAGGAACTGCTGGGCCTGTCACACATACTGGGGCGGTCATTGCAGAGGGTAACCTGCGCTCTGTCACCATCCAGCCAGTGTTATTCACCTTCATCATGTTCCCAAGGCCTTGGAAGCTGCCCTTCTGCCCCTGAGCGTTAGCTTCATCCAGATAATGGGCACAGTGCCTCCAGCTGCCTTCCAGAACTGTCAGGGCCTGGGGGCCAGACTGCATCATCCAGGCAGAGCCCTCAGCACGTGGGAGGGAGAGAGCCCAGAGGAACTTCACCCCCCCCACCCCCGCCCCCGACCCCCGGGATCTTACCAAG
>SJYA01007396.1:0-18603 GCA_006410615.1 Neotragus moschatus
AAAAATATGAAAACTGACATGTCAACAGATGTCTTCATAAATTATTCTTACTTTTAGGGCATCCTTGAAGGAAGAATTTGTTATCACTCTCTATTCTAGACCCATGAACTCATTTTGAACTTGGGGCCAACTTAAACCTCTACTGTTAAATTAAGCAACTCTCTGCTGTGTACGTAACTGGCACACAGGGAATCCTTAGTGAACATTGATTGATACATACAAGAATTTACATTTCCAAGGTTATATGGAAGTTAAGGTTAATAGTCAAGTTGAACTACTAAATATCATTAATAGGCATGCCTCTTGCAAGGTTAACCACATTTTTGTCTTTTTCATTAAAAAATTTGTAAAAATATTTAGTAGACAGGAGATTCAAACATCAGAAGCCCTTTAAATAAGACATAAAAAGGTTTTTAAAGAGTTTAAAATATTTCAACACCACTGTTCATAATCATTAAAATGATATAGAATGGTAATGGAACCAGTATCTAGCATGGAATTAACCAAAATATGCTTAGATGTAAATGACTAGAAAAAGTAGTATCTCCATCATTGAAAAGTTATATATGTTTATTAAAATATCGGCACTATGCTAAGTGCTTTAATTCCATTATTTTATCCTTCTAATAACTTATAAGGTAGGTACCAAAAATTATCTCTCTGAACCTCAGTTTCTTTATCTGTAGAGCTCTAATCTGTAAACTCCCAACATCACATAACTAATAAATGTAGAAATTCAAGCAGACTTAACTCAAGTTCATGCTCTTAATCTGGAGCTTATAACCAGTAAATCTAGTATGTAGATACACATTCTGAATGGTAAATCTTTTCAGAAAAAAAAATTTAATTAACACCAGGTCTATTAGTTTATGTACATTCAACTTCTTGGAGTGATACTCAAGAGTCTATGGAATGCACTTCCATCCCATAAGTATTTCATGCCTTCTCAAAATTTTTGGCATCATTACAAGGTACAATAATGAATACTAAATAATGATGTCTAAAAGTCGAAGGGATTTCACTGTGGGTCAAAGTAATGTCAAGAGGCCATGGGAAGAGAATGTTACTGAGTCACTCAATTTAAAAAAAAACTATTTTAGACTTCTTTAATAACATGGAGATCTTTAAATATAGATTTTCCAGCAATGATGACAATTTTGATTAATTCTAGTCTATCCTCCCTTTGTGTGCATGCTAAGTTGCTTCAGTCATGTCTGACTCTTTGAAACCCTATGGACACTGAGCCCCACTAGGCTCCTCTGTCCATGGGATTCTCCAGGCAAGAATAATGGAGTAGCTTTCCAGGCCCTCCTCCATGGATCTTCCCTACCCAAGGATTGAACCCATGTCTTTAACATCTCCTGCATTGGCAGGTGGGTTCTTTACCACAAGCACCACTGGGAAGACCAGTGGCTTCCTTTAAGAAAAGTTAACTATAATATAAGCCAGAAAGTGATAAGTAATGTTAGAGAAAAAAAAACTGCACACAGATGTGAAAATTCATCAATATTAGTTGACATGAGAATCAAGCCATAACTTTTTTTTAAGAAAACATGTTTATTTTTAAAAATCAGTGATCTCCATGTATGTCAGAGTGTTTCACAATGAGATGGTGGAGAGACCTCTGCTTTTCCTCCATAGGTGTATCTGTCACTGTGTTCCATTTGTGGATGAGATATCTACTAACCTCACCTTCTAGTGACAGTAAGTTCCAATAGCTGTTTCTAAGAAGTTTTGCCCTTTCATGGATCAAAGAGCCACCCAAGATGGATGGGTCATATGAAGATTTCTGACAAAACATGGTCTACTGGAAGTAGAGTGTTTTTGCCAAGAGAACAGCATGAATGGCATGAAAAGGCAAAAATATTACACCAGAAGATGAGCACCCTAGGTCAGAAGGTGTCCAATATGCTACTAAGAAAGAGTGGAAACAATTACTAATAGATCCAGCAAGAATGAACTAGCTGGGCCAGAGTGGAAACAAAACTGATTTATAGATGTGTCTGATGGTGAAAATAGAGTCAGATGCTGTAAAGAAAAATATTTCATAGGAACCTGGGACATTAAGTTCATGAATCAAAGTAAATTGGATGTGGTCAAGCAGGAAAACTGTTTAGTTAGGTTCCTATAATTGTGGTTTTCATTCTGTCTGCCCTCTGATGAATGAGGTTGTGGAAGCTTCCTAATGGGAGGGACTGGCTGTGGGGAAAACTGGGTCTTACTCTGGTGGGCAAGGCCATGCTCAGTAAATCTTGAAACCAATTTTGTGCTGATGGATGGGGGTGTGTTCCCTCCCTGTAGTTTGACCTGAGTCCAAACTATGGTAGGGATATTGGTTCAGTTCAGTTCAGTTCAGTTCAATCACTCAGTTTTGTCTGACTCTTTGCAACCCCATGGACTACAACATGCCAGGCTTCCCTCTCCATCACCAACTCCTGGAGCTTGCTCAAACTCATATCCATCATGTCAGTGATGCCATACAACCATCTCATCCTCTGTCATCCCCTTCTTCTCCTCCTTTAATCTTTCCCAGCATCAGAGTCTGTTCAAATCAGTTAATTCTTTGCATCAAGTGGACAAAGTATTGGAGTTTCAGCTTCAATATCAGTCCTTCCAATGAATATTCAGGACTGATTTCCTTTAGGATGGACTGGTTGGATCTCCTTGCAGTCCAAGGGACTTTCAAGAGTCTTCCCCAACACCACAGTTCAAAAGCATCAATTCTTCACCACTCAGCTTTCTTTATAGTCTAACTCTCACATGCATACAAGACTACTGGAAAAACCAAAGTTTTGACTAGACGGACCTTTGTTGGCAAACTAATGTCTCTGCTTTTTAGTATGCTGTCTAGGTTGGTCATAGAGTTTTTCCAAAGAGCAAGTGTCTTTTAATTTCATGGCTGCAGTCACATCTGCAGTCATTTTGGAGCCCCCAAAATAAAGTATGTCACTATTTCCCTATCTGTTTGTCATGAAGTGATGGGACCAGATGCCATGATCTTAGTTTTTGAATGTTTAGTTTTAAGCCAACTTTTTCACTCTCCTCTTTCACCTTCATCAAGAGGCTCTTTAGTTCTTCTTTGCTTTCTGTCATAAGGGTGGTGTCATCTGCATATCTGAAGTTATTGACATATCTCCTGGCAATCTTGATTCCAGCTTGTGCTTCATCCAGTCCAACGTTTCACATGATGTACTCTGCATATAAGTTAAATAAGCAGGGTGACAATATACAGCCTTGACATACTCCTTTCCCAGTTTGGAACCAGTCTGTTGTTTCATGTCCAGTTCTAACTGTTGCTTTTTTGGCCTGCATATCGATTGCTCAGGAAACAAGTCAAGTGGTCTGGTATTCCCATCTCTTTCAGAATTTTCCACAGTTTGTTGTGATCCACACAGTCAATGGCTTTGGCATAATCAATAAAGCAGAAGTAGATGTTTCCTGGAACTCTCTTGTTTTTTCAGTGATCGAATAGATGTTGGCAATTTGATCTCTGGTTCCTCTGCCTTTTGTAAATCTAGCTTAAACATCTGGAATTTCACAGTTCACATACTGTTGAAGCCTGGCTTAGAAAATATTGAGGTAATGGTGACCTCCTCCAAAAGGACTTATGTCAGCATGCTGTGACTCCCAGAACTGCTGTAGTCAGTTTCCCTGATCACGCAGCAAGCTGCTGTTGGCACAGGCTTCCACCAGAGAATCCCAAACACTCACAGATAAGTATGGCTTGGTCTCTTGTGAGGGTCACTGATCTTTTCTCTTGGATTCTGGCACTCACAAGGTTTTGTTTGTGCCTTCCAAAACTCTGTTTCCCCAGTCCTATGGAAATTCTGTAATCAAATCCAGCTGGCCTTCAGAGTCAAATTCCCTGGGGGTTCTCAGTCTCTTTGCTGGATCAACAGGGAATAGCTGAGAAAGGAAGACAGGTGAAAGGCAAAGAAGAAAAGGAAAGATACATACAGCTGAATGCATAGTCCTAAAGAATAGCAAGGAGAGATAAGAAAGCCTTCCTAAGTGAATAATGCAAAGAAATAGAGGAAAATAATAAAGTGGAAAAAAACTAGAGATTTCTTCAAAAAAATTAGAGATATCAAGGGAACATTTCATGCAAAGATGGACACAATAAAGGACAGAATAGGTATAGACAGAAGCATAAGAGATTAAGAAGAGGTAACAAGAATACAAAGATGAACTATACAGAAAAGATCTTAATGACCCAGATAACCATGTGGTGTGATCACTCGCCTCAAGTCAGACATCCTGGAATATGAAGTCAGGTGGGCTTTAGGGGTATCACTACATACAAAGCTAGTAGAGGTGATGGAATTCCAGTGAGCTATTTCAAATCCTAAAAGATGATGCTGTGAAAGTATTGCACTCAATATGTCAGCAAATTTGGAAAGCTCAGTCCAGTGGCCACAGGACTGGAAAAGGTAGTTTTCATTCCAACCCCAAAGAAAGGCAATGCCAAAGAATGCTCAAACTACCACACGATTGTACTCATTTCACTTGCTAGCAAAGTAATGCTCAAACTCCTTCAAGCTAGGCTTCAACAGTACATGAACCAAGAACTTCTAGGTGTCCAGGCTGGATATGAAAAGACAGAGGAACCAGAGATCAAATTGCCACCATCTGCTGGATCATAGAAAAAAACAAGAGAATTCCAGAAAAACATCTACCTCTGCTTCATTGACTACTCTAAGGCCTTTGACTGTATGTATCACAACAAACTTCATGGCAATCGGATGGACAAACCATGGAAACAGTGACAAACTATTTTCTTGGGCTCCAAAATCAATGAGAATGGTGACTGCAGCCATGAAATTAAAGGAGGCTTTCCCTTTGAAAGAAAAGCTATGACAAGTCTACAGCCTATTAAAAGAAAAAGACACATTACTGACAAAGGTATGAATTTTTCAGTAGTCATGTACATATGTGAGTGTTAGACCATAAAGAAGGCCTGAGTGCTGAAGAATTGCTGCTTTCAAATTGTGGTACTGGAGAAGACTCTTGAGAGTCCCTTGGACTGCAAGGAGACCAGTCAACCCTAAAGGAGATCAGTCCTGAATATTCATTGGAAGGACTGATACTGAAGCTGAAGCTCCACTACTTTGGCCACCTGATGTGAAGAGCCAACTCACTGGAAAAGACTCTGATCCTGGGAAAGACTGAGGGCAGAAGAAGAAGGGAGTGACAGAGGATGAGATGGTTGGATGCCGTCACCGACTGAATGGACATGAATTTGAGCAAACTCTGGGAGATGGTCTAGGACAGGGAACCCTGGCATGCTGCAGTTCATGGAGTCACAAAGTCAGACATGACTGAACAACTAAACAGCAACAAGCATGTGATGGCAAGAGTGAACACCGACATCTTAAGAATCAATGAACTAAAATGGACAGGAATAGGTGAATTTAATTCAGATGACCATTATACTACTGTGGGCAAGAATCTCTTAGAAGAAACAGAGTAGTCCTCATAGTCAACAAAAAAGTCTAAAATGTAGTACTTGGGTGCAACTTCAAAAATGACAGAATAATCTTTGTTCATGTCCAAGGAAAATCATTCAACATCACAATAATCCAAGTCTATGCCCCAAATACTGATTTTGAAGAAGCTGAAGTTGACCAGTTCTATGAATACCTACAAGGCCCTGTAGAATCACACACACACACACACACACACAAAGATGTCTTTTTCATTACAGGGGACTCGAATGCAAAAGTAGGAAGTCAAGAGACACCTGGAATGACAGAAAAGTTTGGCCTTGCAGTACAAAATATTAACAGAGTTTTGTAAAGAGAACATTCTGTTCAAAGCAAAACTCCTTTCCTACAACACAAGAAACAACACTATACATAGACGTGGTCCACTGAAGGAGGAAATGGCAATCCACTACAGTATTTTTGACACAAGAACATCATTAGATGGTCAATGTTGAAATCAGACTGATTATGTTGTTTGCAGTTGCAGATGGAGAATCTCTACACAGTCAGCAAAAACAAGACCTGGTGCTGACTGTGGCTCAGATCATGATCAACTTATTGCAAAATGTAGGCTTAAATTGAAGAAAGTCAGCAAAAAAACACTAGGCCATTCAGGTATGACCTCAATCAAACCCTTTATGATTATACAGTAGAGGGATGAATAGATTCAAGGGATTAGATCTAGTAGACAGAGTGCAATGAAGAACTATAGTGACCAAAAGCATCCCAAAGAATAAGAAAGGCAAGAAGGCAAATTGGTTTTCTGAAAAGCCTTTACAAATTAGCCAAGGGAAAAAGAGAAGCAGAAGGCAATGGAGAAAGGGAAAGATATAACCAATTGAATCTAGAGTTCCAGACAATAGGAAGGAGTAATAAGAAGGCCTTTTTAAATGAACAATGCAAAAAAAAAAAATTTGAGGAAAAAGTAGAATGGAAAAGACTAGATATCTCTCAAGAAAATTAGACATATCAAGGGAATATTTCATGAAAGAATGGTTACTATAAAGGACAGAAAGAGTAAGGACCTAACAGAAGCAGAGGAGATTAAGAAGAGATGACAAGAATACACAGAAGAACTGTACAAAAAAAGGTCTTAATGACCCAGATAACCATGATGCTGTGGTCATTCACCTAGAACTGAACATCCTGGACTGTGAAGTCAAGTGCGCTTTATGAAGTGTTACTATTAACAGAGCTAGTGGAGGTGATAGATTTCCAGCTGAGCTATTTCAAATTCTAAAAGATGATAGTGTTAAAGTGCTGCACTCAATATGTCAGCAAATTTGGAAAGTTCAGCAGTGGCCACAGGACTGCAAAATTTACATTCCAATCCCAAAGAAGGGCAATGAGAAAGAATGTTCAACCAAATGTACAACTGTGCTCATTTCATGTGCTAGCAATGTTGTGCTCAAAACCCTTCAAGCTAGGCTTCAGCAGTATGTGAACTGAGAACTTCCAGATGTACACTTTCAGTTTGGAAAGAACAGAAGAACCAGATTGCTAACATTCGTTGAATTATGGAGAAAGGAGGGAGTTCAGAAAAAGATGCACTTCTGCTTCATTTACTACAATAAGACTTTGTGAATCACAACAAACTGTGGAAAATTCTTAAAGAGACAGAAGTACCAGACCATCTTACCTGTCTCCTGAGAAACCTGTATGCAGGTCAAGAAGTAACAGGTACAACAGGACATGGAACAATGGACTGGTTCCAAATTTGGAAAGAAGGTCATCGAGGCTGTATATTGTCACCCTGCTTACTTAACTTCTATGCAGAACACATCACGTGAAATGTGAGACTGCATGAATCACAAGCTGGAATCAAGATTACTAGAAGTATCAACAACATCAGATATGCTGATGACACCACCCTTAGGATAGAAAGTGAAGATGAACTAAAGAGTCACTTGATGAAGGTGAAAGAGGAGAGTGGGAAAAACTGGCTTGAAACTCAACATTAAAAAAAACTAAGACTATGGCATCCATTCCCATCAGTTCATCTCAAATAGAAGGGGGAAATAAGGAAGCAATTACAGACTTTATTTTCTTGGTCTCCCAAATCACTGTAGATGGTGACTGCAGCCATGAAATTTAAAAGAGGTTTGTTCCTTGGAAGGACAGCTGTGAAAAACCTAGACAATAGTATTAAAAGCAGAGCCATCTCTTTTCTGACAAAGGTCCATCTGGTCAAAGCTGTGGTTTTTCCAGTGGTCATGTATGGATATGCATGGATATGTTGGACCATAAAGAAGATTGAGCACTGAAGAACTGACACTTTCCAACTATGGTTGGACTCTTGAGAGTCCCTTGGACTGCACAGACATCAAACAAATCAATCCTAAAGGAAATAAACCCTGACTATTCATTGGAAGAAATGCTGAAGCTGAAGCTCCAATACTTTGGCCACCTGATGCAAAGAACTGACTCACTGGAAAAGACCCTGATCCTGGGAAAGATTGAGGGCAGGAGAAGAAGAGATGACAGAGGATGAAATGGTTTGATGACGTCGACAACTCAATGGACATAAATCTGAGCAAACTCCAGGAGACAGTAGAGGACAGAAGATCCTAGCTTGCTACAGTCCATGGGGTTGCACAGAGTCAGACAGGACTTGACAACTGAACAGCAATGACAACAACAAGAAATTTTATTCATGATGGCAGAAATTTTCATCCTCCTTGCTTTCACCTGAATCCTTGTGTCTTAACACTCTTTGGCTCAGTATAGGCACTCAATAAATAGCTCTTGAATAAACTAAATAAAGGTATAGTTCTTAACCACTGCTATGACTGCATTTGGCAGCAACCACCAGTGAAAACTGCCTTCAGCATCTGCTTTCCTTAACCACTGTAAATTTGGAGTATTTCTTGCCTCTGGGACAGCTTTCAGATTTCTAGTAGCTGGATGTCTCAAGGGTAATTTCTGAGCACATTCCTATTGAGCAATTTAAGAAATGGTCCCTGCTGAGACCTCTGGATAAAATCCTACACAACTCTTCCTAAAAACTCTGTGGAATGATCCAAAGCTCTGTGGAATTGTAATCTGAGTACAATTCAAAGACCATCACAAAGTCCCATGCTAGCTGTCCGCTGTTATTCCTGTGTTCCAACTCAGAGCATAGTTCCCTTGACTCACTAAAGGAACCCTTTCAATAGTTGAAGTTCAATTCACCAAATATGTACTGAGTGTCTACTCTAAGAAGACATTCTTCCAGATATTTAATATAAGGCTCATAAATTTCTCCTAAGGACTTCAAATTCAGTTAAATATGGACATTAGCAAAAGCTCCAGATTCCCCTTCACATATGGTTTGATTCTTACATTTATATAGCATTTTCAAGTTAACAAACACCCTGACATATGTCTCCTGACTTACAGCTTCTTACCCCTGGAAGATAGACATAAAATTTATATATATATATATATATGCACTATGCTATACACCTGAAACTAAAAAAGCGTTGTAAATTATACCCCAATAATTTAAAGAAAAAAACAGAATAAGCATGTTGACTAAGATCACAACTCTTAGACTCCTTAGTAAGCAGAAAACAGCAGTGCTTTGTTTTTTATTCAAGTCAAGAGACATTTTTCACTAGATCTTTCTGTTTCCTCTCAGGTACTATAAATTTCTTGTTGCTGTTATTCAATGTAGATATTTATTGACTTCTTTGTGTATTCTATCTTTTAAGCACCTCATCCATTCAAGGTACTGGAAGTATTGTGTGTATAGAGCACCTTTTCTCAAGGCTGTTTTACATTATAATGAGAAAAATAAAATATCTATAGGTATCAATGTTAAAATAGGAAGTGAAACATGCCATAAAAGAGCTCCAAAAATAAAAGTATACGAGAGAGATAATTTCCAGCTGGAGAAAGAGCAAGTAAGATTTTCTGCAAATAAGAAATACATGACTAAAGACAAAAATTCCATTTAATGATCTTTGCAAAACATCCCACTATTTTGGTAAGTTAAAAGCTAAGGAAAAAACAGAAGAACACTATGACCTATTTCAAGTTCATGACATTGTTCTTGCATTAAAAAAAAAAAAATGAACATGAAGTGCAAATGCATAAATTCCCACACTGGCAAACTGTGAGTGCAAAGTTAACAGAGGATCTCTACCCACCCACCCCCAGTGCACTTTTCATTGGAGAAAACTTAGCTTAAATTGGTAGAAAATTATAAGCTTCTAAGTTTAGCTGACTGAAAACCTATCAGAGATAAACCTTAGTCATTGCTGCCAAAATCATCTTCCTCCTCGTTAAACTGCATGTGTTAAATGTAGTTCATATTCTGTTCATTCAGTTGATTACACATAACACAAAACAAAGTGGCATAGTCACATGCAATCCCAATTTGAATCAACTATGAGAATATCCTTAGTGCCAGTGTAATTAGGATTGGCTTAGATTCTGGAAAATCCCATGGACAGAGGAGCCTGGTAGGCTGCAGTCCATGGGGTCGCTAAGAATCAGACACGACTGAGAGACTTCACTTTCACTTTTCACTTTCATCCATTGGAGAAGGAAGTGACAACCCACTCCAGTGTTCTTGCTTGGAGAATCCCAGGGATTGGGGAGCCTGGTGGGCTGCCGTCTGTGGGATCGCACAGAGTAGGACACGACTGAAGCAACTTAGCAGCAGCAGCAGCAGTTGATGGAAATTCATCAGCCAATATTGTCCACTAAGAGAGAATGTGTTTACCAAAAATGTACTTGCATCAATCAACCTGTCTTTTTTTCTTTTCCAATTTTAAAGTATTATACTGGAACCAAGAAAAGGCATGATTTTGTTTTCAAGAGGCAATGCTTTTAACTAATAGCTATGGCTTTTATTGTTATTTTGGGTTTGGGCTTTTTGTTTTTAGTTATATGTTTATAAAGACAGTATTTGTTTTTATTTTTCTTCAATGTGCCATTAAGACAAAAGAGGAAATCATTATTTGAAAAATTTTGAAGGCTTGAGATGAAAATACTCAAAACCATTGGAATAGAGAACTAGGGGCAATCAAAGGGTTAGAAATAAGAGCCAGATTAAGTGAAGATAGGAAGTTATAGCAGCATAGTTAAATGAGCCATAAAGTATATAAACTTATTTTGTGATAACCAAAATTTACATTATCAAGATCCTAAATTACCTAAAGTAAATAAAGCAGTTTTAGTTACATCTCATATTTGTAGCATGTTTATAATTTGGAAATTTACTAATTTTCACAATTCATAATTTTAGATGTTTTCTCTATGTGCTTTATATTAGAAGCATATATTTTCATTTCTTAGCTGTAGAAACTAAAGCCCAGAAGGATAGGTGTTGACCAAAGTCATATAACGAGTTGGTGGAGGAGCATGGATGTGAATCTTGGCTTCTGGTTTACAGTTCCAGTGCATATTTACCACCTTACGTTCCTATTGAGTGGTTTCAAAAATTCCAAAAATGAGAGAATACTTGGCTTCTTTACCAAAGTAAGTAGTAGAATGGAGGGATGTCCTTCACTCAGCAGAAGAGATAAGAGAAAAATGAATTAGAAATTGCAAGTGTGTTCACATTATTCAAATTCTTTTTAAAAGATAGATTAGTTACTCAAAGAAAAAAATTAGAAAAAAAATTTAATTAAAGGTTAGAAAGGCTTGGGTTCAGTCAATAAATGTCAAATGGATTATTAAAGCTAGTTTAGGGACATTTTATGGCCAAATGAATAATAAGATAAAAATAGCTAATAATAATTAAGAATTTATTTACCAGGTACTGTATGTACTAAGTGCTTTAAGCATACCATGTCACTGAATACTCACATTATGAAGCAGGTATTACTTTGATCTCTATCTTACAGATGAAGAAATAAAGGAAAACAGGTTGAGGGATTTCCCCAAAGCCACAAGCTGAACAGTGGCAGAAGTGGGACACAGAAAGTCTAATTAATCAAGGCTAAAGTTCTAACAACCATACTTCTTCTACTAGTTCTAGTTACTGAGTCCAAACTGTATCAATAGTACACAGTGACATTACTACAATCCCCGTTATTCCTAAGAACCCTAAAATACATATAATACCCACATGCTTTATACCTGGGAAACAAATTTGCGAGACTAAGAGGAAAAAAATTTTAAAGTCTAAGGAGAAACTTAATCAAAGTCAAAAAGGAACAGAAGAAAGTGCTCTCACCAGAGGCAGGTAAAGGAGCCTCTTCTTACTCCCTGGAAGGAAAGTTATTACCAACCTAGACAGCATATTAAAAACCAGAGACATTACTTTGCCAACAGAGGTCCATCTAGTCAAGGCTATGGTTTTTTCAGTGGTCATGTGTGGATGTGAGAGTTGGACTGTGAAGAAAGTTGAGGGCTGAAGAATTGATGCTTTTGAACTGTGGTGTTGAAGAAGACTCTTGAGAGTCCCTTGGACTGCAAGGAGATCCAACCAGTCCATGCTAAAGGAGATCAGTCCTGAGTATTCTTTGGAAGGACTGATGCTGAAGCTGAAACTCCAATACTTTGGCCACTTCCTGTGAAGAGTTGACTCATTGGAAAAGACCCTGATGCCGGGGGATGGATTGGAGGCAGGAGGAGAGGGAGACAACAGAGGATGAGATGGCTGGATGGCATCACCAACTCAATGGACATGAGTTTGGGTGAACTCCGGGAGTTGGTGATGGACAGGGAGGCCTGGCGTGCTGCAATTCATGGGGTTGAAAAGAGTCAGACACGACTGAGCGACTGAACTGAACTGAACTGAACTGATGAAAGAGAAAGGACACTTTGACATTAAAATGAACCATACGTCAAGTAGAATAAGGAATTTAACTGCCCGTGTCATTTAACAGTTCATCAGTGACTTGGCAAGAGTCATTTCACTTAAGTCATTTTAGGAAGGGGATATAAATCAAATTTCAGTGGCTTAATGATGTGACTGTGAGGTGTGTGCATCCATGCGTGCACATTCAGTTGTGTCCTACTCTTTGGGACCCTGTGGACTGTAGCCTGCCAGGCTCCTCTGTCCATGGAAGTTTCCAGGCAAGAGTACTGAAGCAGGTTGCCATTTCCTTCTCCAGGTGATCTTCATGACCCAGGGCTAAGACCCACATGTCTTACATCTCCTGCATTGGCAGGCGGATTCTTTACCACTGAGCCACTTGGCTGAGGACACGTCAAATACAGTGTAAAAGAAGGACAAGAGGGTAGTAGCTGAAGGGAACTTCCAGAGACTACTCTTGACATAAAGATATTGGGACATATTTGAATGGAGATGGAAAAGACTCTTTGAAGAGAGAGATTTAAGATACAAGGAGAGGATGAGGTAACCAAAGAAGCTAAATCATGAAACGGGGGAAGAAAGATGGAATTCACAACACTTGTGGGGAGATTTGCTTAGACAGGGTTAGGGCCAGCGATTTCAGAATGTCTTCTATGTCAGCATGGTGATTGAAGAAGTGGAATAAAATGCAGAATACTAAAGTATTAGTTTATTTTGATAGATGAAGAGGAGGCGAGATGAGTGGCAGAGAGCTGTCTGAGTATCAAGGTCATGGGAAGACTTTGGAGTTCAAAGAATGAGAAAACGTCTATCAACTGAAAGCGGATCAAAGCTTAATTTCAAAGCACTGGCCTTAAGGAACAGGAATCAGTAACAGTTTGTCATTTACGAAAGTACAACATATAAACATCACCCTATCCCACAGTACACTCATGTATTTTGGAAAAAAAGTTTTACTAATCTTCATCATGTTATTTTAGGACCTGCAAAATTATTGTGAATCATTAGTTATATAGTAGCTTCCCTGGTGGCTCAGTGGTAAAGAATCTGCCTGCAATGCACAAGATGCTTGTTTGATCCCTGGGTCAGAAAGATCCCCTGGAGAAAGGAAATGGCAATTCTTTCCAGTATTTTTGCCTGGGAAATCCCATGGGCAGATGAGCCTGGCAAACTACAGTCCACAGGGACATAAAAGATCTGGACACAACTTAGCAACTAAAACCACAGCAACAATAACCATTCATTATATGAGACTGCTCCCACCATGAAATTTTAATAATTTTTTCTAAATTAATTTTTCTTCTAACATTTCCTGCTTGCCTCTGTGTCTATTCCTTTTTATAGACATACAATTTTAAAGGTTGCTTTACATTTACAGTTATTACAAAGTATTGGCTATATTCCCCACATTGTACAAAACATCCTTGAGCCTATCTTATACCCAATAATTTGTACTTCCCACTTTCCCCCCTCAATATTGCCTCTCCCATGCTCTCCCCGCTGGTAACCACTAATTTGTTCTGTGAGCCTGTTTCCTTTTTGTTATATTCACTATTTATTGAATTTTTTAGATGACATATATAAATGATAACTTTTGTCTTTCTCTGTCCAACTGATTTCATGTAGCAGCATAATGCCCTCCAAGTCTATTCATGTTGCTGAAAATGGCAAAATTTCATTCTTTTTATTGTTGAGTAGTATTCGATTGTGTATATATACCAGACCTCTTTTGCACATTTATCTGTTGATGGTCACTTAGGTTGCTTCCACATCTTGGCAATTGTAAATAATGCTGCTATGAACACTGGGACACATGTACCTTTTCAAATTAGTGTTTTTGGCTTTTTTCACATATATACCCAGGAGTGGAATTGTTGAGTCATATAGTAGCTGTAATTTTAATTTTCTGAGCAACCTCCATACTGTTTTCCACAGTGACTGCACCAATTTACATCCTCACCAACAGAGTACAAGGGTTCTCGTTTATCTACATTCTCACCAACATTTGTTCTATGTGTTCTTTTTGATGACAGCAGTTCTGACAGATGTGAGGTGATGCTTCACTGTGATTTTGATTTGCGTCTCCCTGAAGATGAGTGATGTTGAGCATCTTTTCATATGCCTGTTGGCCGTTTGCATTTCCTCTTTGGAAAAATGTCTATACAGTTCTTCTGATCATTTTTAATCAGATTTTGGGGGGATTTTTGTGATGCTGATTGTATGAGCTATTTATATACATTGGATATTGATCTCTTATCAGTCATATCATCCCAAATATTTTCTCCCATTTAGTAAGATGTCTTTTCATTTTGTCAATAGTTTCCTTTGCTATGCAAAAAGTTTTAAGATTAATTAGATAGCATTAATCTATTTTTTGCTTTTATTTTCTTTACTTTAGGAGAGAGATCCAAAAATATATTGATGCAATTTTTCTCAAAGAATGTTCTCCCTATGTTTTCCTTTAGGATATTTTTTTTAAGAATTTTATTAATAGTCTCAGGTGCACAAGAGTTCCTAATCTTGAACCCCCCCACCACCACCTCCCACCCCACATCAACTCTCTGGATCATCCCCGTGCACCAGTCCCAAGCATCCTGTATCCTGTATCGAACATAGACTGGCGATTCATTTCTTACATGATAATATACATGTTTCAGTGCCATTCTCCCAAACCATCCCACCCTCTTCCTCTCCCTCAAAGTCCCCTTCAGGAGTTTTGTAGTAGTTGATCTTACATTTAGGTTTTTGATTCATCTTGAGTTTATTTTTGTATATGTTAGGGGTTGTTCTGATTTCATTCCTTTACTGTAGCTGTCCAGTTTTCACAGCACCAGCACCACTTATTAGAAAAAGTGTATTGTATACTTGCCTCTTTTAACATAGATTAATTGATCATAAGTGTGTTTATTTCTGGGCTTTCTATCCTGCTGCATTTGTCTCTGTGTCTGTTTTTGTGCCAGTTGCATACTATTTTAATTACCATAGCTTTGTAGTATAGTCTGAAGTCAAAGAATATGTTTCCTCCAGTTCTGTTCTTCTTTCTCAAGATTATTTTTGCTATATAGGGTTTTATGTTTCCATGCAGCTTTTTAAATTATTTGTTCTACTTCTGTGAAAAGTGCCATTATTGGTAACTTGATAGGGATTGCATTTAATATGTAGACCACCTTGGATAATATGGTAATTTTAGCAGTATTGTTTCTTCCAATCCAAGAACGCTGTATCTTTCCATCTGTTTGCGTCATCTTCAATTTCTTCAATGTTTTAAAGTTTTTAGAGTACAGATATTTTGCTGCCTTAAGTAAGCTTATTCCTAGGTAGTTTAATTGTTTTTAATGCAATGGTAAATGGTATTATTTCCTTAATTTTCTTTCTGATGATTCATTGTCAGTGTATAGAAATGCAGGAAATTTATGTATGTTAATTTTGTATCCTGCAATTCTACCAAATTCAGTGATGAGCTTAGTAGTTTTCTATTTATAGATTCATATTGTCTACAAAACAGTAACAGTTTGACTTCTTTCTTTCCAATGTGAATCCCTTTTTTTTTCATTTTCTTCTCTGATTGTAGTGGCAAGGACTTCCAAACTATGTTGAATAAAAATAGTAAGAATGGACATTCTTGTCTTGTTCCTGATCTTAGAGAAAATACTTTCATATTTTCACCATTGAGTATAATGTTAGCTGTAGTTAGGTCATATATGACTTTTATTATGTTGAGATAGGTTTCTAGGTTTCCCTGGTGGTTCAGATGGTAAAGCATCTGCCTGCAATGCAGGAGACCTGGATTCAGTCCCTGGGTTGGGAAGATCTCCTGGAGAAGGAAATGGCAACCCACTCTAGTACCCTTGCCTAAAAAATCCCATGGACAGAGGAGCCTGGTAGGTTACAGTCCTTGGGGTCTCAAAGAGTCAGACACAGCTGAGTGACTTCATTTTCTTTCTTTCTTAGGTTTCCTCTATACACAGTTTCTGGAGAGTTTTTTTCATAAATGGATGTTGAATTTTATCAAAAGCTTTTTCTGTATCTATTGAGATGATCATATAGTTTTACTGTTCAATTTGTTAATGTGGTATATCATATTAGTTAATTTGTATATATTTAAAAATCCTTTCATCTCTAGGACCAATCCCACATGACAATGGTGTATGATCCTTTTAAAGTTCTGTTGCATTTAGTTTGCTAGTATTTCATCAAGGATTTTTCATCCATGTTCATCAGTGATATTGGCCTCTAATTTTCTTTTCTTTTTTTTTTTTTGGATATCTTTGTCTTGTTTTGGAATTAGGGTCACCTCACAAAATGCCTTTGGAAAGGTCCTTCCTCTGAAAAGTTTTTAGAACAGTTCATAAGGTTAGGTGTCAATAGTAGAATTCAACTATGAATCCATTTGATCGCAGACTTTTGTTCATTTAAAGCTTTTTAATTACTGATTCAATTTTATTACTGGTAATTCCTCTGTTCATACTTTCTATTTCTTCCTGATTAGATTACACATTTTTAAGACGTTGTCCATTTATTCTAGTTGTCTACTTTATTGGCATATAGTTTTTCATACTAGACTCGTGATCTTTTGTATTTCTGTGATGTTGGTTGTTCAATTCAGTTCAGTTCAGTAGTTCAGTCATGTCCCACTCTTTGCTACCCCATGGACTACAGCACACCATGATTCCTTGTCCATCACCAACTCCTGGAGATTGCTCAAACTCATGTTCATTGAGTCGGTGATGCCATACAACCATCTCATCCTGTCATCCCCTTCTCCTCCCGCTTTCAATCTTTCCCAGCATCAGGGTCTTTTCCAATGAGTCAGTTCTTCACATCAGGTGGCCAAAGTATTGGAGCTTCAGCCTCAGCATCAGTCCTTCCAATGACTATTCAGGACCGATTTCCTTTAGGATGGACTGGTTGGATCTCCTTGCAGTCCATGGGACTCTCAAGAGACTTCTCCAACACCACAGTTCAAAAACATCAATTCTTCACTGCTCAGCTTTCTTATTGGTATTGGTTGTAGCTTCTCCTATTTCATTTCTGATTTTATTGATTTCTGTCTTTCCTTTATTCTTGATGAGTCTGGTGAAAGGTTTATCAANTGGGACTCTCAAGAGACTTCTCCAACACCACAGTTCAAAAACATCAATTCTTCACTGCTCAGCTTTCTTATTGGTATTGGTTGTAGCTTCTCCTATTTCATTTCTGATTTTATTGATTTCTGTCTTTCCTTTATTCTTGATGAGTCTGGTGAAAGGTTTATCAATTTACCTTTTCATAAAAGCAGCTTTTAGTTCCACTGATCTTTTGCAAGTTTTTAGACTTTGTGTCATTTATTTCTGCTCTGATCTTTATTTCTTTCCTTCTACTAACATTGGACTTTTTTGTTCTTTATTTCTCTAGTTGTTTTAGGTTTAAGATAAGTTTGGTTATTTGAGATTTTTCTTGTATTATTATAAACTTCCCTCTTAGAAATGCCTTTGCTGCATCTTATACATTTTGGATCATTGTGTTTTTGTTGTCACTATTATCTATGTGTTTTTAAAAATTCTTCCTTGACTTCTTCAGTAATCCATTGATTATTTAGAAGTATACTGATTAGCTTTACAGATTTGTATTTATTTGGCTATGTCGGGTCTTAGTTGTGGCATGCAGAACCTATGTTTCATTATGTGAGGTCTTTCACTGTGGCACACAGACTCCCTAGTTGTGGCAGGTGGGCTCAATAGTTGCAGCACACAGTATTAGTTGCTCGACAATATGTGGGATCATAGTTTCCCAAACAGGGATTGAACCCACATCCTCTGCATTACAAGGCAGATTCTCAACCACTGGGCCATGAGGGAAGTCCCTATATTTGTATTTCTTTGCAGTTTCTTTTTTCTTATAGTTAATTTCTACTATCATGGCATTGTGTGAAAAGATACTTGATACAACTCAATTTTTAATTGAATTTTAAATTTACCGAGATTAGTTTTGTGGCCTAACATGTGATCTATCCTGGAGAATGTTCCATATGCACTAGAAAAGAATGTGCATTCTGCCTCTTTTAGATGAAATATCTATATATGTGTATTAAGTCTATTGATCTAATGTGTATTTTTTATTTCATCTGAATGATCTATCCATTGATGCAACAAGTTAGAGTAGCCCCTACTATTATTGTGTTACTGTCAGTTTCTTTATATCTGTTAGCATTTGCCTCATATTTAGCGTTTGCCTCATATTTACGTACTCTTATGTTCAGTTCAGTTCAGTTCACTCACTCAGTCATGTTTGACTCTTTGCAACCCCATGAATCACAACACCCCAGGCCTCCTTGTCCATCACCAACTCCCAGAGTTTACCCAAACTCATGTCCATCGAGTCGGTGATGCC
>SJYA01007397.1:0-18399 GCA_006410615.1 Neotragus moschatus
TGACCTGGATAATCACGATGGTGTGATCACTCATCTAGAGTCAGACATCCTGGAATGTGAAGTCAAGTGGGCCTTAGAAAATGTCACTATGAACACAGCTAGTGGAGGTGATGGAATTCCAATTGAGCTATTCCAAATCTTGAAAGATGATGTTGTGAAAGTGCTGCACTCAATATGCCAGCAAATTTGGAAAACTCAGCAGTGGCCACAGGACTGGAAAATGTCAGTTTCTATTCCAATCCCAAAGAAATGCAATGCCAAAGAATGCTCAAACTACCGAGACTCCTAGAGAAGTATTTAATTGAGAAAAGGATGAGGGATAAGCGATGGCAATAAATAGGATTGTGAGAAACGTGAAGAGACAACAACATGAAAAAGAATTGGCCTTAAAGGTAGCGGTTAGGGAAAAAGTTTAGAGAAAAGCAGAATTTCCTGAGAATTAGAGGTGAGCAAGATAGGGAGGTAGTGGTGTTCATTCTGAGTCTTTATGACCCCTCTCTTTCCCAGAGTTTGATCAGATTCATGTCTGTTGAGTCCAGGGATGCTATCTAACTATCTCATCCTCTGCCGCTCCCTTCTATAGCCTTCAAGGGAGAGGCGCTGTAAATCATGGGTCCCTTAGAGGGCAACAGTGGAGAGGCAGTTCACACAGAGAGCCCGCAAAGGGGATACAAGCTTTGGGATCTTGGTTTACAGAGCAATATCCTGCTGGGAGAGAAAGGGAACTCGTATTGATTGGAGGAGCTAAGACAGGAAGCTGAGAGGAAGCATAGCCACTCGTGGGTGGCAGAGAGTGGAGGAAGGGAGGGCAGAGATGGAGGAAGAAAGGTAGAAATTCTTGGAGACTTAGGATCATTAAGGAGGTTGGATTAGAAGCATCTTACAGGGAACAGATGGCAGAGAGGCCGGATGGGAGTTCAGGGAAGAAGTAGAGAGGAGGACAGGCACAGCAGGAGGAGCGCAGAGGGGAAGAGAAAGGGAGACGGAGAAAAAAGTAGGGAAACATAAACTAAATGAAGTGGAAACAAGTAGTGTGCAGGTGGGGGAGGGGACTAGATCCAAAAGAATGCTGAATCGATTGGATAAGGATTATTAAGTATTGATGCATTGATTTTTGGCTTTAAAATCTACTGTTTAAAACTTTCCTTTTTAAATTATACAGATGAAAATGAGAATTGCAAAACTTCTGTTTGTAAGGCTTGTGTGTGTTGTAATTTTCTGTATTAAAAGATAACATCCACGTGCAGAAGCTATAGAGGTGGGGTTTGCAGCAGTGACTTGATTCTCTTAGAGGTGAGTCACCCCGTTCCCTTTTCCTGGTGCAGAGTAGAGGTTATGGAGAAGAGAAGTGGGGCAAGAACTGACTCTCTTACTACATGATGCTTCTTCCAGGCACAGTAAAAATATAGTTTGTGATGGTTTTACTTTTTGCTTTCTCCTTTCTATTTCATTATTTTGTGTCTTGGGATAAAGATTAGTTCATTGAATACCTACCTTCTTGTAAACAGTTATTCACTTGTGAAATAAGATTTGGTGGACTCCTGTAATTAATTCATGGCATTCTTTTTTAAATACTCTATATTATGAATTTTTTTTTTTTACTTTTACACCAGAATTCTTCAATGAAAAAAAATTTCAATAAGCTGATTCACTTTAGATTTGTTTCACATTTATTAGAAGCCCATTTGCTGTTTCTTGTTTATGTTATATCTTGAAAACATTTTTTGGTAACTAATAAATAGTTATAGATCATTTTGATGAATGTTTGGTAAGGGTGTCAGTGATCTTTAAGAGTCACAACCTAATTTAAGCAGTTAGTCTGATACTCCATTTTCCTCTCTTTTATGTGATCTAGTAATTAGTGAGCTATGATTTGATCTGATGATGCTTCCTCAGGTCCAGAAGCTGAGCAGCACTGACCCCTGAAATGACTGGCCAAATTGGGTGTGTGACTGTGTGTGTGGCAATTTTTCTTGGAGGGAGAGCCCACTTGTTATTAGAATTTGAAATGGGTCGCAGTCTTCGAAAATGAAAAAGGACAACAGTAGGATGGAGGCGGGAACCTAGGCTCAGAGCCTGAGAGGAAATCATGAGCCATCTTCTGTGAATAAAGGTCAATCTGTAGGGAGTCCTCCCACCTCTCGCCAGGGTCTCCGGCCTCATCCTGGGAGCTGACCCCGTTCTCATGGTCAGTCTGTCCTGGTCACATTCACTTAGTCCTCGTTCATAAACACCAAAACCTTTTCTGTCTCGGATCTTAGTTTCTATGCCTGCCTTTGGTCATTAAATCACTGTTGCCTTTGCTCTTTCTGTTCCTTCAGGTCTAGTTGAGAGTCTCCCCATCTCCTGATATTCTCTGTCATGTTAACCAGGTTTACTGCTTCTGTATTAATTACCCTCATCAGATATGCCCTTCTCCTTTGATTATTTGGAGTCTTTCCTGTTTTCCTTTCATTGAAGGGTTCACCGTATTTCTCTTCCTCCCAGGATGCTTGCAGCATCTCACTCTGGGGGTGAGGAGTGGGACTGTGGGCTGGGCTGAAGAATCCTCAGGGATGATGGAGGTTATAGCCTTGGTGATGATGGCTCCCATATTTGTTCTGGACATGTCAACTTTGATTGATCCTTACCCTATGTAGAGACTTAATTACTCAAAACCAAAAAGATGTTGGAGTCCTAAAAGGACTGGCAGATCTAGTGTCTTGAGGTGTCCCCATGTTTTAGTCTGCAGTATCACTGCTCACTGCAGTCCCCAAGTCTTCTAAGCTCTGTCCATGCAGGGACCAGTTGCCATCTTGTACAGCAGCTTTGCCTTCTAGCAGTTCATCTGCTCAGCGGCAAATGCTGAGTTTCCTGTGATTAGACTGGCCAGTATCTTAAGGGAGTATGTAGGAGATGACACCTCCCTATCCCCAAAGCACCCTCCCCCCATTAATGAACTGGGGTATCTTCCAGTTAGCTATGAGCAGGGAGAACAGGAGCCAGTGAGATTGGGGCCTCTCTCTCTTTGTGATTTCTTTACTGAACTCAGTCCAACCATCCTTCAACTACATAACGTCCTTGTTGCTGAGTGGTTTCCCCAAGAGGACCAGCTTCTTGGTCTCCATACTGAGTGCCCAGTGTCCTTGGATTTGCAGCGAGGACGTATTTCTTTTGCAATGCCCACGCCTAGAGGTCTCTGCTCTTGTTCAGCTGTGCACGGAGAAGAGGAAGAATAATGGGAGAAAGTGAGGGGGAGCATGTCAGAGTTTCTGGGAGGTTTGTGGGAGCAGGGGTATGCTTTTTAATGAACCCGATGAATGGTGTGTGTGTGTGTGAGAGAGAGAGAGAGAGACAAGCATAGTTGTGGGATCACGGGGCGTGTGGACCTGTTGACAAAGGTGGTCTCAGTTCTGGCTGGAGGTCCTGGACGTGGGCTCATGGCTAATTGTGGGCTGTGTGGAATGGTGGGCATGCCAGTGTCTTAGCTCAGTTTTCCTGGGACACAGATGCTGTGACTGAAGTTTGCATGACTGGGTTTAATTGGGAATCTTGTGATCATACCTGTGGAGGAAGGAAGGCTGTGGGATTGGGAAGAAGAATGTTATCCTGCAGTGTGTTCGAAGCAAGGCCTGAGTTGAGCCCACAGGGAGGTCTGGGTGCAGGAGGATGGGCACAGTGGTCCCAGAGAAGCGAGGTGTGATCCAGGAGGTGCCCCACAGCACCCCCTCCACACAGTGGATTTTTTGTGGTCTTTAGGGAAGGCAAGAATTAAGTATGTAACCCATAGCATAACTGTCAGTAAAACCCCAGAGATCACTTCATGGGTTACCTTTGATATTTCTGTTATTTTGAGTTGCTCATGAAGAAAGTTTCAGATGCAATTCAGAAGTTAAAAAAACCCCAAAATTTGGAGTGTTTCTATGGAAGATATTGAAGTTGCATTGAGATTTGTGCATCAGCTTACACATCCATCTTTTATTATTAGAGTTTGGAGGTAACAGTTTGGGGACTGGCTGGGGTCACTCGTGTCTGACTCTTGCAACCTCATGGCCTGTAGCCTGTGAGGCTCCTCTCCATGGAATTCTCCAAGCAGGTATACTGGATTGAGATGCCATTCTCTTCTCCAGGGTATCTTCATGATGGAGGGATCGAACCTGGGTCTCCAACATTGGCAGCGGATTCTTTACTGTTTGAGCTACCAGAGAAGTCCTGGTTGGTAGCATACCCTCAGAGAAACACAAACATGTATATTTTTGTCACTTGGGACCACGTGGATGAATGTAGAGAATATTATGCTAAGTGAATTAAGACAGATAGGAAAAGACTGATTGTATGTGCTTGCTTATATGTGGAATGTAAAAATGTGAAACCACTAGTAGCAGACAGTGGGATGGTGGTTATCTGGGGCTGGGAGGTGGGGAAGATGGGGAGATGTTGGTCAAAAGGTAAAGACTTTTGAGTTGTAAAATGAGTGCGTCCTGGGGAGGTGTGTGGGGCACACTGACCGTAGTTAATCCTGTTCTGTTACTGCATGCTGGGAATTTGTCAGGAGAGTATGTCATCAGTGTTGTCACCACACAGAACATGGAAATTTGGAGATGATGGATGTATTGGTTCATGGATTGTGATAAATAGTTCACAGTGTAGACATGTGTCACATGGTCACATTGTGCGTGGTATGTATACACATCCCATCTTGTTAGTCTGTTCTATGTCAGTCAGGCTGGAAAAGAAGAAAGTGGGAGGTAGGCTGGACTTAACCGCTTGAGTGGTATTCAACCCAGGCTTCACATGAGATCATGAGGCATTTTGCCTGGGCCTGTATTGTACCCCTCCCCCAACAGACACGCTCCTCATGTTCTTGTGTGGGGCCTCGCCACAGGAATGTGCACAGGCCACAGATGATTCCGATCTGGACCCTGCATTGAGCACCAGGGCTCTTAGTCTCCACTTCTGAGACTGAGATCAAGCCCTGGGAGAGGGGAGGGCGCTCTGCTCTGAGTGGTGCTGGACCAGGGCCTGCTGTGTGACCTGAAGGGCATCGTGGGGTGAGTGGAGGTGCCCCCTGCTGCTGTGTACCTGAAGCCTCACCAGGAGGGGAGTGTGATCTGAAGGAAAGTGTGGAAAAGTCCCGTGTTGGACTCTATACTGGAGTTGACTGTCCTGAGTCCCTCCTGAGACAGGAGGCACAGAGGACTGTCCGTTCCACATGGTGAGGGCTTCCCTGTGTGTGTGGTTGGGGCTCAGGAAGGGAATGTGTTGACCCTAATGGCTCTTTCTCAGGTAAGGTCATATTCTCAATGGATTCTCAATCTGTCCTGCCTGAAGTACCCATTTTTGGACCCTTTAATCTTGTCTGACTCTGGAGTATTCTGTCTGACTCCTGTACATGCACACTCACCTGGGGCCTTCCCTCAGGGTCTGTCGTCCTCACTTAGATCCCGTCTCCCCATGACTCGGTGACCTGGCCTTTGTGAGGAAGATCCCCTGGGCACTGGTTGGGCAGGGCTTCTCGCCCACGGGTTGGAGACGGGATCTCAGTGCTGTTGGAGAGCAGGATTGCTTAGGGCCCATCTGGATGCGCTGTCTGTTCTCTGTCAACCAGGGTAAAGAAGTTGCATGTAGATGTGAGGTATTAAAATGCATAATATGTGCCAAAATCTGAAAAAGAGTCCAATGAGGGGAAATCAGTCCTACTTTTTATAGTACATTTAAAACTAAGTGAGGACCTCCTTGAAAATCTTAAATGTTTGGGAGTGAAATGAAAAGTTCAGAAAGAGACCTCAGGGCTAGAGAGTGTTTCATTACAGCATCTAATTTAAACTGTGAAATATAGTTTGCTAATTATTTATTCTTCCTTTTTGGCCATACGATGCAGCTTGCAGGGTCTTAGTTCCTTGAGGAGGACTTGAACCTGGAACCCTGTGGTGTAAGTGCAAGATCTTAAACCCTGGACTGATAGGGAATTCCCCCAACTTTCCTAACCTTGATGCAATATTTGGTCATGGAATGAAAAGATAAACTTTGGATTTTGTTAATAACTACATGCCTAACATTAAGAATAAGACAATATTAGTATATTTAAATATATTCTGCTGTACTGGCTCTTCATTGCTTCACTGGCTTTATCTAGTTCTGGCGAATGGTGACCACTCTCTAGTTGTAGTCTGTGGGCTCCTCATTATGGTGGCTTCTCTTTTCTTGCAGCTCAGGCTCTAGAGTGTGCTGGCTTCAGTAGTTTTACCTGCTGGCCTCTAGAGCTCTGGCTCAGAAATTGAGGCTCACAGGCTTAGATGCCCCTTGACATGTGAAATCTTACTGACCAGGGATCAAACCTGTGTCTCTTGTACTGCCCAGTGGATTCTTTACTACTGAGCCTCCAGGAAAGCCCTCATATTTTAAAATACAGCTATTATATACAGATTAGAGTAAATCTTCTGTATATTACTTTCTGCTTGTATTTTCATTTTTTTAAACTAGCATACTGAGTGACTGAACAGAACTGAACTGAAGATAATGTTGAGGACTTCCCTGGTAGTACAGTGGATAAGAATGTGCCTGCCAATGTATGTGCATGGGTTCCATGCCAGGTCCAGGAAGATGCCTCAGAGCAACGACGCCCAGGCACCACCACTACTGAGCGTGAGCTCTGGAGCCCGGGAGCCATAACTACTGAAACCCACATAGTCTAGAGTCTGTGCTCCAAAACAAGAGAAGTCACTGTAATGAGAAGCCCGTACACTGCCGCTGCAAATTCAGAAAGCCTGCCCACAGCAGCTCAGCAAAGACTCAGCAAAACCAAAGTAAATAACCTAAAAAAGACATAGAATGAAGACAAATTACTGAAATACAAATTGATGCATTTTTAATGTCGCAAAGATGCGGAAATACAGATACATAAAAAAAATGAGAGTATCATCCCAAAGTGTGTCAAAAGGCATCACCTTGAAGTAGGAAATGGCCACCCACTCTAGTATTCTTGCCGGAAAATTCCATGCACAAAGGAGCATAGTAGGCTACCATGAGGTCGCAAAGATCTGACACGACTAAGCGACTAAGGAGCAGCAGCCTCCATACACAGCAGAGTGAGCTCTGCAAAACAAATCTAAACCTCTGATTTACCTCCTGCAGATTCTTCAGTGACTTCCAGTTACTTTTGGAATAAAGTCCTAAATCCAAAGACCTTGTGGAAAGCAGCCTCTACCTGACATCACCCCTCTTTGTTCCCTGTGTCCCAGTTTACCCAGACTTACTGGCTTTCTGTACACTAAATACCTTCCTGCCTCAGAGCCGGCACTCAGGCTGTTCTCTCTGCTTGTAACACTCTTCCATTTCCCACCTTGCCAATCTTAAGTGTTTCCTCCTCATGGAGACCTTGTTTGATTTCTTGATGTACATCAACTTTCCAATAATTCTTCTCTTAGCACTAGGCCTGTTTCAGAGCACATGTTGCAATAGTAACTTTAAAATTATGGATGTAATTGGGTGGCTGGCTCCTAGACTGTAAGCTCCATTACGTTCAGTGCTGTATTCCCAGTTTGGGGCCCACGTTGACACTCAGTAAATTTGAATTGAAAGAAAAAATAGACAGGTCTTCCTTGTTTTAACCAGTTGTGTGTTTACATTTGCATGTGTGAGTGCATGGATCTGTAATTCCATGGTTTTATTACAGAACATCATCTCATAAACATGTTTTATGCTTTGTAGCAGTTGAAATTGTATCTTAAGCATTTTCCATTGCCTTAAGTTTTTTTCTACCTCATCACGTGAATAATGGAAACAGTAGTAAGAGTATTGACATTGTGTGGTTGGTGGGAAGAGTGCGTGACCCTGTACAGTGACTATTTATCCTATAGTCGTGTCTGACTCTTTGTGACCCAATGGGCCATAACCCTTCAGGCTCCTCTGTCCCAGGAATTCTCCAGGCAAGAATGTGGGAGTGGGTTGCCATGCCCTCCTCCAGGAGGATCTTCCTCCCGGAGATATCAACACCATGTCTCCTGCATTGCAGGCGGATTCTTTACCGCTGAGGCTTAGGGCAACTCAGATACCTACATATGATACTGCATATTATAGTGTTCCCTGTGCATTCAGAAGGAGGTAGATAGTAGATGAATTTGTGAATATTTTTCTGTCCATCTATCATGTCTGTCTTTCCGTGGCTGACAAAAGATCTGGGATTCTATGCCTCCATTGCACTTTAGCTTTCTTGTATTTGTTTCAGGTATTCTCGGGGAACTCTGTCATGTACTTTGCTGCTCTGGTACTTAAGTTGTCAGTCCCAACCACCTGACTTCAGGTGCTGTTGCCTCATTTCTTAACTGTTTGATGTGCGTGAATTTGTAGAATGACAGAGATTTCTCTTCAGTCAGATGGACACAGATCTTTCTCTGATGTGCTGTTATGTTGATAAGTTCATCTGTGTAGTCTTTCGAATAATGCTTAGTGTGTAGGAAGTGTTGAAACACCTGTCATCAGTGTGATGTCATAATCAAAACAATGTGTATTCTTTAAAGCCGCTGGGACTTTTTTGTCTCTGAAGACACTAGTCTTGTAACTCATCTAGATAGTGAATGTCCATCAGTGTGTATAGTGTAACACTTCTGCATAGAGAACTCACTGATTGAATTTATTTGTATATTCTGCATGTATTGTCCATACAAGTGACAGATTCATGTTGATTGGAAGATGTCATAGTCTCAGGAAACAACAGGAAAATTACCTGAATTGATCATTACCCCTCTAACCTCTTCTCAGTTTGTGTGAAAATAAGAATCCTCCCGAGCGCCTGTTAGTGAAATTTCCTTTCATTTCAGACACAGTTGATCGTCGAGGATGTGGACATCAAGTTCACTCCAGAGGAGTGGGAATGCCTGGACCCTGCTCAGGGGGCCTTGTACCGGGACGTGATGGTGGAGACCTATAAGAACCTGCTATCTGTGGGTGAGGATCACTTCCCTGTGAAGTTGGATTCTGATTTGGGGGTATCTCTGCATTTTCCCTCTGTGTCTCTTGGGAGCCCCTGTTTTGCTTGACTGAGTTCATAGCATCGTCCTTTCTTCAGGTGATCTGCCCACCGTGTGATACACAAGTTTCTACACAGCTTAAGTATTTATAAAGCTGATTTCAAACTTTGAAATATCCAATTCCCTGTTTTCTACCCGTGTTCTTGGTTCAGTAGTTCTTGGAAAGGAACTAGATACGTGAATGCCTGTGTGCTCGGTTGGTACAGTTGTGTGTGACTCTGCAACCCAGTGGACCGTAGCCCTCCAGGCTCCTCTATCCATGGGATTCTCCCAGCAAGAGTACTGGAGTAGGTTCCCATGCCCTCGTCCAGGGGGCTCTTCCCCAGCAGGGGTCGAAACCACGTCTCCTGTGTGGCAGGTGGATACTTTACCTTTGAGCCCTAGGGAAACCCAGGTATCTGCATATTATACTGTTTCCTGTGCTTTCAGAAGGATGCAGATAGTAAATTAATTTGTGAATATTCTTCTGTACGTCTGTAATGTCCATCACTTCTTGGCTGACAAAAGATGTGGGATTCTACACTTGGCAATGCAGGAGGCACAGGGTCTAGGTCCTCTCTAAAGCAGGCCTCTGAGCTTGCTTCTAACCTGGCTGGACCCTGCCCTGACTGTAAGTGCCCTGACTGCCTGCTGTGAGTGCATAGCTTGCAGCACCAGAGATAAGATACCGGGCAAATATTGAGGTTGTTGAGCCCTTGGAGGGACCCTGGCCTACTCAGCTGCAGGCTTAGGAAAATATAAGTTTTGTAAGACAAAGAATAGTATTAACATGCAACCAGAGCTGCTATTTGCTCACAGATTGCTAATAATATCAATTAGCATTCTGGGATTATAAGAGGGAACCCCAAACTGCAATCTTTGAAGTCTCATCCATGACCGTAACATGCTGCCTGGGACTTTTTCCCCACTGGGTCTCCAAATGGGCTGTGGCCCAGGACTTCCCATTGCTGTTTGAGTCTGGATGTTGGTCAGAACCCAATTTGGTGATGTATCTTCTGCTGTTTCTACTTTTCTTTTATTGTTAACATATTGAAAGTCAGCTTGATAATTCTATAATAAGTATTTGTATTATTTATTNATCTGTGGGTGAGGATCACTTCCCTGTGAAGTTGGATTCTGATTTGGGGGTATCTCTGCATTTTCCCTCTGTGTCTCTTGGGAGCCCCTGTTTTGCTTGACTGAGTTCATAGCATCGTCCTTTCTTCAGGTGATCTGCCCACCGTGTGATACACAAGTTTCTACACAGCTTAAGTATTTATAAAGCTGATTTCAAACTTTGAAATATCCAATTCCCTGTTTTCTACCCGTGTTCTTGGTTCAGTAGTTCTTGGAAAGGAACTAGATACGTGAATGCCTGTGTGCTCGGTTGGTACAGTTGTGTGTGACTCTGCAACCCAGTGGACCGTAGCCCTCCAGGCTCCTCTATCCATGGGATTCTCCCAGCAAGAGTACTGGAGTAGGTTCCCATGCCCTCGTCCAGGGGGCTCTTCCCCTGTAGGGGTCAAAGCCACATCTCCTGTGTGGCAGGTGGATACTTTACCTTAGAGCCCTGGGGAAATCCAGGTATCTGCATATTATACTGTTTCCTGTGCTTTCAGAAGGATGCAGATAGTAAATTAATTTGTGAAAATTGTTCTGTCCATTTGTAATGTCCGTCACTTCTTGGCTGACAAAAGAGGTGGGATTCTACACCTGGCAATGCAGGAGGCACAGGGTCTAGATCCTCTCTAAAGCAGGCTTCTGAGCTTGCTTCTAACCTGGCTGGACACTGCCCTGACTGTGAGTGCCCTGACTGCCTGCTGTGAGTGCAAGGCTTGCAGCACCAGAATAAGATAGGGGACAAATATTGAGATTGTCAAGCCCTTGGGGGGCCCTGGCCTACTCAGCTGCAAGTTTAGCAACATTATAAGTTTTGTAAGACAAAGAATAGTATTAACATGAAACCAGAGCTGCTATTTGCTCACAGATTGCTGATGATATCAATTAGCGTTCTGGGATTATAAGGGGGATCCCCAAACTGCAATCTTTGATGTCTCACCCGTGACCATAACATGCTGCCTGGGACTTTTTCCCCACTGGGTCTCCAAATGGGCTGTGGCCCAGGACTTCCCAGTGCTGTTTGAGTCTGGATGTTGGTCAGAACCCAATTTGGTGATGTATCTTCTGCTGTTTCTATTTTTCTTTTATTGTTAGCATATTGAAAGTCAGCTTGATAATTCTATAATAAGTATTTCTATATTTATTTCTACAGAACGAGTGGCTTATTTTGTTAACAAATCTTTGAACTTGAGATGAAAGTGACAACGTTTGGCAAAACTTTAATTGGCCCTGTGAGCAGTATTTGTGAGACAAAATACCACTCTGTAAGAAAGAGGTTAAGGTTGATGAAGGTTTTATTCCCTAATAGGAAGATTCGCATTACTACTAGTTAGCTGATACATGAATTTCAGGTTCATGTGAACTGGGAAATATTCAATATTAAATACCAAAGTATTAATGTTCACTGGATGGTGTGAGAATTGGAACCTTAAATCAAAGAGGGCTGTACCCTTAGAAGTTACTGAATATTTGGAATATTTGTGATTCTCAGCTGTTGAGAAAGGATAAGAATGCAATGCTGGATGAGAGGCTGGATCCTTCTCTCTCCTACTGTAAGGTACATAACATGAAAGGGAAACTTGCTGGGACTTGTATTTGTTTCAGGTATTTGTTTTTGTCTTGTATTGTATTTGTTTCAGCTTCTTAATGTCAGAGTCTTTGTGGCGACATGAACTATAGAGTCCATGGAATTCTCTAGGCCAGAACTCTGCAGTGAGTAGCTTTTCCCTTCTTCAGGGGATCTTCCCAACCCAGGGATCGAACCCAGGTCTCCCCTTCATTGCTGGAGGATTCTTTACCAGCTGAGCCACCAGGGAAGTACAGGAGGTACATAACGATCTTAAAATTGTCTGAAGAGAAGTTATAACTGGAAACAGAATTATGTGACTAGTAACAATGGTTGTCCATATTACAATGTCAAATTATATATTAGCTGATCAAATTCTCACTCTTTAAGTGGGCTCTCTCCTGCACTGGCCCACATCTCTTAACAGTGTCCCCCACTGCCTTTCTGTCTTCATTATCTTTGTCCTGTTGTAGCCTTTCACCCCTCCCACCCCTCTGTCTCCCTCTCCATCAGCTAGTCCCCTTCTAACTTCCCCTGTCTCTCAGTGGGGAGGGGGAGCCCAGCTTCCCCATTCCTGCCCCCACTCTAGCAAATTTCGTTTCCCCTTCAGATTCTTCTGATCAAGTGAAGACCCCCATTTCCCCAGATGGACAACGTATGATTTTCATCATCCATTTGCCCTGGTTAATCACAGTCAACTTGAGCACTGTTTGCTCTGTATTTTAGATATAAAACTGTGACTATTGAAAGGGAAGATAAGTTTTTTGATACAGGGATTGCTGTGATATTCTTTAGACTCTGGAGAAAACTGGTTAAAATGATTTTCCTTTATTTTTTTGAAAGTACAAAACCATTTCTTTTTGTATATGGAATAAAAACAGCTAGCTTCTTAAAAGCCCTGCCTACAGAAAAGCTTGAAGTCAACCTTTACCAAGGATCCCAGATGACTCTAGTGGTAAAGAAGCTGCCTGCAAGTGTGGGAGACGCAGATGTGGGTTCAATCGCTGGCTTCTGAAGATCCCCTGGAGGAGGATACCAACTCCAGTAGAGTCAGAGAGACATTCTAAATCTGTCTGGATATATGCATATCTCAGTGTGTGACTTTGATTTTGGATAATATTGCTGCGGTTTATTTGTAAATGAGCTCTTACTCAATTGGCTTTAAAAGAAAGGAAGCACTTGGGCTTTGCTGGTGTCTCAGTGGTAAAGAATCCGCCTGCCAGTGCAAAAGACAGGTTCGATCCCTGGTCCAGGGAGACTCCACATGCCACAGGGCAGCTAAGGCCATACACCACCACTCCTGAAACCCACGTGCTCTAGAGCTCATGGTCCACAAGAGAAGTAGCTACAATGAGAAGCTCATTCACCACAACTAGAGAGTAGTCCCCGCTTGACACAACGAGAGAAAGCCAGAGCAGCGATGATGACCCTGTGAAGCCAAAAATTATAAGTGAATTAAAAAAAAAAAACAGTAAGTGCATACCAATCAATTAGAAGAGAAATAAACCTCAATGAATTTCAGGTTCATGTGGACTGGGAAATATTCAATATTAAATACCAAAGTATTAATGTTTGCTCATCTAATTAAGACTTGTGTTGAGTCATGCACATTGTGTAATACTTCTATTGTATTACATTGAGAGATTTAGGACTATTGATGAATATGTTTGGTTCTACCCTGAGATGCTGTCTATAAGACAGCAAATGTTTTTAGAAGTTATCAGTAGTATTTATGTTCACTAATCTACAAAATGCAATATAAGCACAGTTCATGGTTGCTTAAGGAAAGTAAGATGTGTGTTGTCAGTAAAGGTGTGAGAAATGAAATTGAGTTTGGATGCTCATAGCAATGAGTGGAAGCGAGTGGAAGCTGGAAGCAAGGTCTTCATTTCCCAGACCAAGAGTCCTAGCCATTGGACCACAGCAGCCAACAATTAGGGCTAAGGTCCCTACTCTTGCCTGCCTAGTCAAGAAAGAATTCAGATGAAGAGGCACAAGATAAAGAGTAAAGGAAAATGTTTATTGAAAGGAGAAGTACATGCAGAAAGGCACATGGGGCTAGCTCAGAGAGAGAGGCCCACCTTTGGTAAGTGTCAGTTCTTTTTAAAGGTACAGTTTTCCAGGTCTTCGTCTCCCCTCAGGCCAGTCACCTTCCTTTGGCCCCTCTGGTTAATTTGTCTCAGGCCCCTCCCCTGGGATGTGAATGCACACCCTAACCAAGCTGTATCTCGAAGTGAAGTCTTCTGGGAGAAGCAAGATTCGTTATGGCCTAATTATGCTCTGACTTGACCTCAAGCAACCTTTCTGCACATGTGTAGTGTCTCCGTTAATAGACAGGGTTTTTTCCTTTGTCTTTGCCATGATTATTCCCTTGAGATAAGAGACAAAGACTGGCTATTTACCCTGTATTTGTTGGCTATAGATTCCTCAACTGGAGCCCAGCTATCTTATCTCAGGGAATGCTGAGAGAAGGGTGACATAGTGTAGATTTCCAATCTGGAGCCCATCTGTCTCCTACATAAAAATTACATTTTATTAGGGAAAAAGAAATTCAGTCTAACTTACAGGTGGCTGTTTACAAATGAAAAAACTGATTTTAAAAAAATGGAGAGAGGTTTATAGAAAGTGGGCCCCAGAAAAGAGGTCCCAAAGGGTAGCTCTTTCTATGATCTGTAGCAGTGTGTCATTTGACTTCTGTCAGTGTTGTTGCTTGACTTTGGGGAGCATGTGATGAGGTGTTTCAAAGGGATCTAATTCCTCTTTGTCCCCTTTATGTGCTGGATTCTGTGGGATGTCCACTTTTTGGTCCACGTAGAACAATGGTAACACCTCCAGAGCTGTAATCCCTGGAGCCAGCCTGGTTCTCTTCCTATTTGCTGCACTTGGGAAACGGCATTGGAAGAAGGAAAGAGAATGGCCAATCTTTGATTGCATTTGGTGTGTTAGATCCTACACAGAGCTGCTGTCAACCTGTCTTCCTGTTCAGAACCCTCAGCTATTCCTGTTGTTACACCTTTTACCACAACCTTCAGGTGTGTGTGTAACAGGAATGTGATTTGGATCTTCTGTGATTGTAACTCAGGAAGCCTGTAAGGACAGTGGACTCTGAGATCTTCTCTTCGATCTTGCATATATGAATCAGGCTGTAGGTTCCTTCTGTCCATACTCATACTGTACAAAATGACCTGTGCTCATCCACTGAACCATATTTTCAGACACGACTTGAATTGATATGTGGGGGGTGGTACTTGGGAAACCATTTATAGGTGAGATGGCTGAGTAAGGCTGTTAGTTACGCAGATCAGTTCTTGTGTCTCACTTGACCTTATCTTTTTAAAGTCCTGAATTTGTTGTAACCTTTTGTAATCTGTTCTACCCAGGTGGGCCCTGGTGGTTAGGAACATGTATGGATCTGTAGATCTGGGTTTCAGTCCTGCTTTACTCTACTTTCATGTGCCATGGAGTTGTGTTCATGAACCCTGGGAATCTACTACCTTTATTTGAAAAACTGAGGTAATTCATGCTTTTAGGTATCATAGAATTTTGACTGTTTTATTGAAAAGGTTAGAAGTTAACTTTTTTTTTTCCTGAACCATGTGGGAGGCAGGATCTTAGTTCTCCACTCAGGGATGGAATTGGTACCCCCCTACAATGTAATCATGTAATGCTATCCACTAGACCATCAGGAAATTTGCCTCAAAGGTTACTTTTGCTTAAAATGGATATTTACTTTATGTCATGGTTATTGAGACATGTCTCTTTGTCTGCATTACATCCTGTATATTGTTAGTTTACAGTTCGTTCTTAAGAGTTTGTCTTTGACTCTAGTTAGTAAGTAGTTTTCAAATAATATCCCTCTTCTATAGCGGATTCTTTACCTCTTAGCCGTAAGGAACGCCCCAAAGCTTGTTCCTTTACATGTATCTTAAGAGCCGATGAATTGAGGAAGTGAAGGATACTGTATAGATAGGCAGTTGCTGTACTGAGTGGCTGCTATATAAGTAGAGATTTCATTTATTAATTCTTTGTCATTTAGAGATGACAGTCTTTATGTTTTACACAGTATAACTAACGTGAACTACTTGTTATAAAATTGTATGTCTGTCTACTTATAGATTTATAAGAGGTATTTAGAAAAGTGTTCTATCTTTTTTTAAAAAATTATTTTAGGGAAATCCCTGACAGTCCAGTGGATAGGATTCAGCACTTTCACTGCAGTGATCCTGGGTTTAATCCATGGTTAGAGAACTAAGATCTCATAAGCCCTGATGGGGAGGGGGGCTATTTTAACAAATTCTATATTTTCACTATGCAGTATTTGTTGAACAGTTGTCAACTTCCATTTATGTTTTATAGTATTCATTAGAATGTTTCCTTTGGATTATTTACCATTACACTTTATTGCCTTGTTGATACTTTCTTGCTCAGTCACTCAGTCCTGTCTGACGCTTNTTTAACAAATTCTATATTTTCACTATGCAGTATTTGTTGAACAGTTGTCAACTTCCATTTATGTTTTATAGTATTCATTAGAATGTTTCCTTTGGATTATTTACCATTACACTTTATTGCCTTGTTGATACTTTCTTGCTCAGTCACTCAGTCCTGTCTGACGCTTTGTGGTGTCATGGACTGTAGCCTGCCAATCTCCCCATCCATGGAATTTTTACTATTTTTTTATCCTCAATTATGTGACAGAAGTGTGTTTACTACTAAGTAGAATGAGCTTTGAGATCATGGTGGGAAAAGATCTTTTTCGTTGAGAATTGACATGGGCTTGCATACAATGAATGTTTTCCTGATTGTGTCTTTCAAACTTGGGTACCTTAAAATTAATTTGAATTGTGTGATCGCTCTTTTCTTTTTTGAAGAGTTGTTTTCCAATAGTGTTCCTCATATTTTTAAGTTCTTCAATGGGGAGATTCATAATACTGTTCAGGATGGGTATGACTTTTGGTATAATATCATGTGTTCAACAGGAAAAAATTTGTTTATGAATTGTAATTAATAGGGTACTTATGGTTCTTTATATCTTGTAGATATGTCTCATATAGATATGACCATGAAATTACAAGCAAAAGGAAACAGTGGAAAAGGAGAAAATTTTCAAAGAGTGATATTTGGGAGAGCAGAAACTTCTGAAATTAAAGATTTTTTGCTCAGGAAGATACAGGAAAGTGTGGATGATTGGGAGACTCTGTGGACAGATAATGAAAGAAGAGACGACGGAATATCTATATCTCATAACAAAAATCTCACTGATGGAAGAGATCATCAGAGTAGAAATGATGCAGGAGATAAGCCCATTGAAAGGCTTGGATCAAGCTTTCATGATGAATTGCAGATGCTTCAGTCTGAAGGGACAGTTTTTGAATGTAGTCAAGTTGTGATGAATATCAACAGTAGCACTTCAGTTTTGCCAATTCAGAGAACTTATAGTGTCCGCAAAGGCAATTGTCATAAAAATGAGTGTGCTATTATGCATCCCTCAGAACAGGCCCCAGACCCAGCAGGACATAAGAAAAAATCTTACAAAAGTAATGAGTGTGGCATAACCATTCTTCAGGACTCAGAACTCACTAGACATCAAAGAATCCATACAGGAACATTACCATATAAAGCTGACATATGTGGCAAGACGTTTAATGATAATGTGAGCTTTGCAGTTCATCAGCGAAATCGTACTGGAGAGAAAGCATATAAATGTGATGTATGTAGCCACAGCTTTAAACAGAACACAGCCCTTCAAATTCATCTGAGAGTTCATACTGGAGAGAGACCATATAAATGTGATGTATTTGGCCACTGCTTTAAGCACAATGTACATCTTCAGAATCATGGGAGAACTCATACTGGAGAGAAATAATATAAATTTGATGTGTGTGCAAAGGCCTTTACTTGCGAAGAAAGCCAGGCACTTCATCCGATTCTTCATACTGGAGAGAAACCATATAAATGTGATATATGTGGCCGTGGCTATACTCGAAAGTCACAACTTGGAATTCATCAGAGAGTTCATACTGGAGAGAAACCATATAAATGTGATATATGTGGCCGTGGCTATACTCAAAAATCACACCTTGGAATTCATCAGAGAGTTCATACTGGAGAGAAGCCATATAAGTGTGATCTCTGTGGACAGGCCTTTACTCGCAAAGGAAGCCACACAGGTCATCAGATCCTTCATACTGGAGAGAAACCATATAAATGTGATATATGTGGCCGTGGCTATACTCGAAGCAGACAACTTGCAATTCACTGGAGACTTCATACTGGAGAGAAGCCATATAAATGTAATTTGTGCAGCCATGGCTATCCTTGAAAGTCACAATTTGTAATTCATCAGAGAATTCATACTGGAGACCATCCTTATAAATGTGATGNTTGTAATTCATCAGAGAATTCATACTGGAGACAATCCTTATAAATGTGATGTATGTGGCTGTGGCTTTACTGGAAAGACACAACTTAGAATTCATGGGAGAATTCATACTGAATTGAAATCTTACAAATGTAACAGCTGTGGCAAACTTTTTTTCTGCACTGTCCATCCTTAAATAAACATCAGGCAGTTCAAACAGATGAGAAAGCAGCCAAATGTAATTTGTGTGGCAAAATGTTCACTTCCAGGTGTTACCTCTCAGTTCATCAGATAAGTCATACTGGAGAGAAACCATATAAATGTGATATATGTGGCTGTGGCTATACTCGAAAGTCAGACCTCAG
>SJYA01007398.1:4516-18500 GCA_006410615.1 Neotragus moschatus
TTTTCTAGAATGAAGACACTAAACAGTGTCAACAGGAGATAAGATGAAAATTATCCTACCAGCTTCATGCTTATGTTTACCATATGTTCTGTCTCCACATAGAGCTTATTGTATTTTGGAGTTTACATAAGACTTACAAAAACATATTTTATTTATATGTGATAGAGGAATCAAAGACCTTATGGGGATATTTTTTCCTATCTTACTTGTTTAGGTCTATCAACTCAATTCCAGGGAAACCTTTAGACAAGTTTGTTTATTGAGGGTAATGAACAAAGGCTTGTGGACTCTATACTTCCCTTTGTCTCTCATAGCTCATAGTGATGGTGTTATTTCAATAGATGGTACGTATGTCCTTTGAGAAGAGCATGCAATCCTATAGGACAAATCTCAGGTCTATTCCTTAAAAAGACAGCATTAAAGAGAGCTCTCCTGGGCAGTTTACCCTCAAAGTCAGAGAATTTTCCACACACAGTTGAGTACACGGGGTGATAAATGAATATGGTGTCAATCATAGTCTACTGAATTGACTTGACTTTCCTGAGTCTCTCTTGTAATTTCTATTTGGGTAGAAAGTAGAAAACTTGACTGATGTAAATCCCACCTTTTCTGCCACATCCTTCACAACCTCCAGTCACCTTTTCATAAGAAAAGGGCCAAATCTCCATTGGCTTAATGTCCGCAAAGTTGTCATCTCAAATGCTGAGGTTAAAATCTTATGAACATATCTCCTTTTAAGATAGAGATTTGAGTTAATAATTGTATGCTCGTCTGTTTTTATTTTAGAGAAATATAAGGAATAAAACCTTCTTCTGGCTAGGTATGACTGACAGTGCACATCTCTCTATAATTTACTAAATCAAAGTGTACCTTTCAAAAAAAGCATATCCAGTGAGACCTTTGCTTCTCTTCCCCATAAGATGTAATGATCATAATAAGATTCTTAAGGATACTCCTCATATGAAGATGAAACCAGCTCTTCTTTCAAAGCCAGATCATCATGAATAAAGTTGTCAGAATATTTTTGTGTGTGACCAGTTGTTTCTCTATAGAATTTGTACTCTTGTCCGGACTCATATCTGGAGGGAAACCAGAAAAATGACTTCTATACTATAAGGGAAGAGAAATCTTTTATTTATTTATTATTTTAGCTACAGATATTTTTATAGCATTTTAAATATCTAATCTCATAACTAATTTCTTTTAATCTTCATAAAGACTCTGGGAGGTAACATTTTTTTTTGTTTCTATTTTATAAATGAGGAGACCAAAGTTCAAGAAATATTTAACTTCTTGAAAGTCACTCAATAATAAAGGGGTAGAGGATTAAGAGGTACAAACTATTAGATATAAAATAAGCTATAAGGATATATTGTACAACATAAGAAACTTAGCAAATACTTTATAATAGCTACAAATGGAATATGAGCTTCCCAGGTGGCTCAGTGGGTAAAGAACTTGCCTGCAATGCAGGAGACACCAGAGATATGGGTTCAGTTCCTGGATTGGGAAGATTCTCTGGAGGAGGGCATAGCAACCCAGTCCAGTATTCTTGCCTGGAGAATCCCATGGACAGAGAAGCCTGCCAGGTTAAGTCCATAGGTCTCAAAGAGTCAGGCACGACTGAAGTGAGAACACAGCATAAATAACCTTTCAAAATTGTAAGTCACCATATTGTACACTTGTAATTAATATTATACATGATCTATACTTCAGCTAAAAGAAGTGGGGCAGGGTGCTGAATCTTTGAAGTAAAGTTACTGCTCCTTCTATGACAGTACTTCTCACATGGAAGTAACCTAAACCAGGGCCTGAAGAATAATAGTCAAGGCTGATTTCCCCACAGCATTTTCTCTTTCTGGCAAGTAGGCCCCAGACCATTTCTCATTCTCTTGAACTAAAGATAAAAGTGTTACCACCTAGCAATCAAGCCGGCTCTCTTTTCTCTGGCCATAAGGAACACTGGTGCTCAAAAAATCATTTCCCACATTTTTCTGCCACTTCTTCCTGTCTCCACTCCAACTGTCTCCCTCTATTAAACACCCTTCAGTATCTCCCAGGTTTTCCTAGGTTGGGAGCTTCCACCCAACTGGACTCAGTACCTACTTGCCTGTACCTCCCTTCTAAGTGAATCCCAAGAGCTGAAGGACAGTCAATGAGTGCAATGTCCTAGCAAGGGGAGACATAACATCCGGCTTCTTATGCCCTTCTTCCAAAGACAAGCTCTTTTTCTAGCTGACTAGGGTCAAGTCTAAATGATAAATGCATAGAGAAATGAAGAAAGATGTTTGTTTTCTCCTTGAGCATTTCTGCCAGCATTTTCCTATTTTATCCTGAGGAGGACTGAGCATGTTAGACAAGAAAACAGACTCAATGTCTTCCTCAGGGTACAGCCTCACTTACATTTACTATCTGGGCTGCCAGGTCTTGGGACAAGACTGAAAATAGGACGCGGAAATAGGAAGGACTGGAAGCTCATCAGAAAACTGACATGGTTCATGATGTAGGTCACCTCTAGCCTTTTTCCTTTATTTTTAATTTTTTTGGCCCTGCTACGAGGAATGTGGGATCTCGTGGGACCAGAGATGAAACCTGTGCATTCTGCAGTGGAAGTCCAGAGTCTTAAACATTGGACCAGCAGAGAAGTCCCTTGACCTTGTTCCTTTAAAAAGGAACCTGCTGAAGACCTCCCAGTGGAAGTCAGTGGAGCAAGTCTGGTAGTTAGCTAGTGATGCTCTGAAGTGCTTGCTCATGACTCAGCCACCCTGAGAATTCATCACTGCAAGAGACATGACGATTTTGACCATTATGTCATTGTACACCCTTTTCCCCCCATCAGTCACATATCTGTTTAAATTGTATCTTTAAGTCATCACTGGTTAAATTTATGGGTGGTAAGGAATATTCATATTGAAATATAGCACCTAAATAAGAACTATAAAAATGATCGCTCAAAATTCACCTGATATTTTATCTTTAAAAACAAAAAATAACATCTGTGAAAATTTTAAATTTACAAAAGAGCCAAATTATAAAATTTTATAACAAATACTACACATACCATATTTTTGCCATGCCATATTTGTCGTAATTGTTTCCTATCTCTTGTTTTTAAGATAGTAACATGAATACAATCTGAAACTCCCTTCACTCTTTCCCCTTCCTTGCTTCTTGCTTCTGCAGAGGTAACCACACTGACAATGTGTGTATTTTTCCTTTGCCTGTTTATGTATTGTACCTGTCTAAACTAATTAATTATAAACATATGATATTTTAAATTTATGTATTTTTGAAATTTATCCATACTGATTGACAAGATTCTGTTATAAATATTCTTCAGCACAGCACATCAAGATGTCATTAGCACTTAATTAAGCCCTTGGAAGGTAAACACAGTTGGCCCTTCATGTCTACGGGTTCTACCCATGGATTCAACTAACTGCAGTTCAATAATATTTAGGAAAAAAGTTCCAGAAAGTTCCAAAAAGCAAACCTTGAATTCACCATGGTTATTCACCATGCACAAACTATTTGCATAGAATTTACATTGCACTAAGCATTGTAAGTAATCTGGAGATGATTCATAGTGTACAGGAGGATATGTGTCTATTATATGCAAATACTGTACCGTTTTGTACACAGAAATTGAGAATCTATGAATTTTAATATGGGGGATATCACTCACAGATACTGGTGGAGGACCATACTTAGAATCTAGCAATAATAGTTTTCTATTTTTTAAATTGGGTGTGTGTTTAGGCTCTAAACACAGGGATCAAAAATATAAATAAAAATGATCAAAGATATCTTCATATATTTATGATACAGCAAAAAGTAGTTCAACTTCGAACTTCATTTTAATATGTTTATTTCTATCCCCAAATGAAATGAGGTATACAAAATGTCATTTCGGTTCTGTCCACAAATTGTGTTCTTGCTTTCATAGTTAAAATTAATTCAATACTGTGAAGTGCTTATTAAATGTGGGTAAGCCAAATTTGTCTTTTCAGATATGTGGCATGAATATTATTAAAGGCTTTAATAAAATTAACTTACAATGTAAGTTTAATTGCAATATATTGATCCAAAGTAACATATTTTATGAAAAATGTCTTATTTATTTTTTTATATAAGCATACTATGAAAGATAATTTTTAAAATTCCTTAGGGAATTCTTGATTTTATATGTAACTGTGAATATAGTTTGAGAGTTAAAGGAGAGTAGGAGAAATCAAGACTGATTTAAACCAACCCAAAATTATACAAAAAAGACAAGGATTTTAAAATGCCTTAATTCCCATCACACCATTTCTGACTCATATAACATTATTGTCCAACTAGCTGACTTGCTGTTAATCACCCAGCTGAGACCAAAAAATCCCGAAGCCCAAATCAACAACACACATACTCATGAACTAAATGATTGTTTATTGTTTTAAAAACGGAGTTTTGAGGTGGTTTGTTGCACAGCTTAATTAGGTAGAAATAAACTGCCACAACTAATACAGTGTCTTTTGTTGTTTGCAACCAAGAGCCTTAGATAATTTCCTTTAGTTCTTCTCATCAGCCTGGAAACACCCAAATTAGTTCATTCTGATGAACTGGCTTGCTCCCAGTATCTAAGCACTATTCTTTGCCCTTTCAAGATGGGCTCAGTCTATCCACCCACACAGACACTCTCTTTGAGCTTATTTTCCAGTTGATGTCCAGATTTCAGGTGAAGGCCATTATCTTAACACCCATAATCTAGGAGCTCCTTTACAGACAACTTGGCAGCTTCATCATCAAGATCACAAGAGCCAGATCTCCACTACCCTGAAGCTCACTGCCACCTGAATCAGTAAATATCCGTTTCTCCATGGTGATACCCCAGTCTCTAAACAATGCAGGAGACCTGCATTCAATCTCTGGGTTGGGAAGATCCCCTGGAGAAGGGAATGGCTACCCACTCCAGTCCTCTGGGGTCACAAAAGAGTTGGACGTGACTGAAGTGACTAACACTTTCACACTTTTACGAGGGCATCGAGCTTCTTTTTCTTGTGGGAAGACATGAACAGCACAGCTCAGCAGGAAATAGAACAGTTAAAAGAGAAAGGGAAGACTTTACAACTGAAACAATAGACCAAAAAGTAAACAAATTTGTTTCTAAATCATATCTTGCTTCAGTTAATATTTACCATCTACAGCTTCACCTTCTGTTGCCAGAAGGAAGGCAGTGCCTCTAAAAGCACAATATAAGAAGCCAAAGAGTGAGCATCTCTCCATTGGTATGACCACTGCTCCTCCTCCCACTACTCCTGAAGACTCAAGGAGCACAGAATGGAGAAGCTTCTTCTGGGTGTCCTGCTCCTCGCCTTTCTCCCAGAGGGCATGACACAGAAAGGTAGGTCCTAAGTTTTGTCTGGATAAAGTTTGCTCCAAGTCTCAGGGGAACTGAAGTACAGCATGTTCTGTTACTGCTGCTGCTGTTTTGAGGAACAGGTGAATGAAGGCTGGTATAAGTCCTTTTGCAATATTGCAAGTGATTTGCAGTATTGCAAATCACCTTAAAACATAGCCGCTTAAAACAACAAACATTTTTGGTCTTGTACTTTATGCAGGTTAAGAATCAGGGAATAGCTCAGCTGGATGATTCTGACTCTAGGCTTCTCAGGAGTTGCAGTCAGTCAAGCAGAGACATCCTCTTCCTCTGAAGACTTGACTTGGGGAGGATCTGCTTCCTAGCTTACTCACATGGTTATCGTCAGGATTCAGCCCTTACGGGCTGTTGGGTTGAGGGTCTCAGTTTTTCACTGGCTGTTGGCTTGAGGCTGCCCTTAGTTGCCTGCCATCTGAACCTTTCTATCAGGCAGCCTATAACATAGCAACTAGCTTCTCCAACAGTGAGAAATCTAACAGAAAGAAAGTGCCCAGCACAAAATGGTAGTCTTTCTTAAAAAACTAAAAATAGAACTACCATATGATCCAGCAATCCCATTCCTGGGCATATATCCAGAGAAAACTGTAATTAGAAAACATACATGCACCCCGATGTTTACTGCAGTGCTGTTTACAATAGCCAAGACCTGGAAGCAACCTAAATGTCCTAGGAACCTAGAGGAATGGAGAAGAAGATGTGGTGTATATATATAAATATGAGTTGTAGTCAGTATATGTGTGTCTGTGTGTGTGTGTGTGTACAGTGGACCATTACTCAGCCATTAAAAACATGAAATAATCCTGTTTGCAGCAACTTGGATGAACCTAGAGATTGTCATACTGAGTGAAGTAAGTCAGACAGAGAAAGAGAAACATCATATGATGTTTCTTATATGCATAATCTAAAAAGAAATGATACAAATTAACTTATTTACAAAACAGAAAGACTCATAGACATAGAAAACAAACTCATGGTTACTAAAGGGGAAATGAGTGTGGGGAGGGATAAATGGGAGTTTGGGATTAACATGTAGACACTATTATATATAAAATAAATAATCAACAAGGACATACCATATAGGACAGGGAACTCTATTCAATATTGTATAATAACCTAGGTAGGAAAAGTGTCTAAAAAAGAATGGTATGTATATGTATACATATGCACACATATATATGTGTATAATATGTGTACACATACCCTTAGCTGTATACTTGAAACCGTATACCTGTATAACACAACATTGTAAATCAACTATACTCCAATATAAAATAAAAATTCAATTTAAAAGATTTAAAAAGAAATAAAATTTGGAAGCAGCTTGAAAAAAGCACAGTTTTTTCATAATCTAATCTTTTGTTGCTTGTCTTGGTTCTGCTGTATTCTATTCTCTAGTAGCAAGTTAGCCTACAATCAAGGAGAGAACTATTTCGGACATATTTTTAAAACCACCCCAGATGCTTATGACTCAGGATATGCCTGGCATAAGGAAGCCTTGGGACTAGAGAAAGAATAGCTGGCTATGCTTATTACATGGGAACACCATTACCTCTCACCTGAGAGAACAAGAACGGCTATGCAAACCTTTTATTAGAAAAAGAGGACATTACAGGCGTTAGGGTGGTCATTCTCTGATCCTTCTCAATCTTTTAGTCTGGGTCACATGAGAAGAAATACAAAATTTGAGAACAATCTTGGACTTTAGAGAACCAGTTTCTCCCAAACTAATTGAGTTGCTGCGTTTGTGAAATTGCTGAAGTCTAATCCTCAGTTTCTTCACCTATGAAATGTGTATAAGAACGACATCAAACTATCAAAGGGTTGTTTATGATGATTGAGTGAGATAAGTNGCCTGGCATAAGGAAGCCTTGGGACTAGAGAAAGAATAGCTGGCTATGCTTATTACATGGGAACACCATTACCTCTCACCTGAGAGAACAAGAACGGCTATGCAAACCTTTTATGAGAAAAAGAGGACATTACAGGCATTAGGGTGGTCATTCTCTGATCCTTCTCAATCTTTTAGTCTGGGTCACATGAGAAGAAATACAAAATTTGAGAACAATCTTGGACTTTACTTAGAGAACCAGTTTCTCCTAAACTAATTGAGTTGCTGCTTTTGTGAAATTGCTGAAGTCTAATCCTCAGTTTCTTCACCTATGAAATGTGTATAAGAACGACATCAAACTAGCAAAGGGTTGTTTATGATGATTGAGTGAGATAAGTTTAAGGGAAACATTTATGATGCAGAAGTACTACCAAAAAGATCTTGGTTTTTATTAGCAGTTAAAGAGCTTTAATGTTCTGGCACCCTTTGTTCCCTCCCTTTCTGTTCTATCCATTAAGCACAATCCCATCTTCTCAAGATAGAGACACGTCTCTATTGTATCACTATCAGTGAAAAGTTACAACACCACTCTCTGGCCAGCTATGCTATTTTACTCCAGGTTTGTATACTGACAAGGCCAGACATTGCGCATAGGGTGATATTTAGCTCACTGACATCTCAGAAGATGATCAGCATTGGGAGAGGACAGGATGCTACAAACTTTAACGTTTACACTCCAGGAGCCAGCTGTGTTTCATTTTCTGTGGCTGGTGTTTGTGCTCTACCTAGATGAAACCTGCAAAGAAGATGACAGTGGGGGTTGCTAGAGGACATCTTTAATTCTTCTTTCTATCAGAACAACTGTAACAAAACCTGCCTTTTAACGCATTTTGCTTATACAAATAATGCACTTATAGGCACCTTGTAAATGCTGAATGTACTCTATCAAGAAGCAGTCCATGATCTGCAGTGAGAGCAAATCAAAAAGAACTGGCAGGCTTTTTGTCACACTACTTTTTTTTTTTCCCTCCTCCACAGACTTGAGAGGGAAGGTGTTTATTTTCCCTGAAGAATCAGTCACAGCCCACGTGACCCTGATCCCCAGGGTAAGGAAGCCGCTGAGGAGTTTCACTCTGTGCCTGAAAGCCTTCACAGACCTCACTCGCCCCTACAGCCTCTTCTCCTACAGCACTAAGTCTAAAGACAATGAGCTGCTTCTCTTTGTCCACAAAGTGGGAGAGTACGAGCTGTACATTGGGAACACTAAGGTCACTTTCAAGGTCCCCCGACCCCCTCATGGCCCGGTGCATCTCTGTGTCAGCTGGGAGTCTATCTCTGGGATTGCTGAACTCTGGGTGAACAGCAGGCCCGTGGGGAGGAAGGGCTTGAGGAGAGGGTACACTTTGGGAAAAGATGCAAGAATCATCTTGGGACAGGAGCAGGATTCGTTTGGGGGAAAGTTTGATGCCAAACAATCCTTTGTTGGGGAGATCTGGGATGTGTACTTGTGGGATCATGTGGTCTCCTTAAGGAACTTGTGCTCCACCTGTTACAACGGCAACATCTTGAACTGGAAGGCCCTGATTTATCAAGCTAAGGGCTATGTGGTGGTGAAGCCCAAGTTGTAGGCTTAAGCCTCATTCCCTTCAGATATGACTTGTGTTTGATAATAATCATCCACATAGTCTCTTTGAAATTAAATATGTTGATTTCAATTTTTCTGGCTCTGTTAAGATGGTGTAAGCTACATTAAAGACACAAGGGTCAGGTATACCTTTAGTATACAGCCTTTGTTGTTGCAAACATTTTCTGCAGTGTCAAGCTGTAGGAACTCCAGGGAACACACTGCTTTCAGTGTGCTTATCAATCTTTTAGAGCTCTGGACAGTTCTGGGAGAGCTCACAGGGGTTCTGAGTGCAAAAAGTTCATCACTCTATAAAAATGATGTGTCCACTGGGAAGGGCCTTTCAGGAATGGGTTGCTCTCGTGAGCAGGACTCCTGAAGAGATAATCTCAAATCAGGCTTTCTCAAAAGCGAGGTTGTGAGTGTTCCCCTTGAACCTAACCCAGAAAGGATTCAGAAGTGTTCTCAGGGAACATGAATGAAGGCAAGGATTAATTGCCTTGAAGAACCCTCTTCTCATTCACTCTCTTGCAGGTAGTTGCTCTGGGGAGGCAAAGCTTTTATTCTTTCAGGTAATGTCCCATGAACATGAAGACTTCCCTTCTTGGCTCTGGTGCCATTAGGGATTCCTGAGTCTTTTGACAGGCACTTTCAGTACATCCTCGATGGGGACACTTCGACTGTCCTCAAGAAGAAGAGAGATGGTGGGTGGATGACATGGGTTAACTTTTTTTTTTCCTTTTCATATCAGCCCTTTATGGACTGGGAGACACTGGCAATAACAATAAGACTCCCAGACTCTTGTTTAGACAAGTGTTTGATCTCAGAGTTTGAATGAGGTACCCAGCAGTTCACAGAAAACGAGTTCATCAGTGTAGAAATGAATAGGGCAAAGGCAAGACCCAGGTATCACCCTGGGTTCCACGTAGAGATGAATGAAAATCATAGGCTAATTTCCAGATTTAAGATAGCCAGAGTTAGCTGGTATTAATAAATTTAAATTTTTTTTTTTCTCCTTTGGCTATACGACAAAGTTTGCAGGATGTTGCTTCCCCAACCAGGGATCAACCCAGGTTCCTGGCAGTAAGTAGAATCATGAAGTCCTAACCAACCAACCATCAGGGAAGTCCCTTATCAAATTTAATTTCAGAACAGATCTTCAGATATCCCTACACTTGTGAATACAATATAGCATACATGTTACTCCCAGAGAAAACATGTGTAACTCCAGAGAAATTCAGCTGCTGGGTGTCACGTTACTTTTTTGTTTTTGTTTCTTTTCTGAGATTTTTTTTTTCTCCCCACAAAATTCTGGGTCCAACTTAGAGAACATGCTTTGGTCAAGATAATGTTATAGTCCTTAGTGAACCCTTTTTTTTTTTTAATTTATTTATTTTAATTGGAGGTTAATTACTTCACAATATTGTGGTGGTTTTTGCCAGACATTGACATATCACCCATGGGTGTACATGTGTCCCCCTATCCCAAACCCCCTCCCACTTCCTTCCCCATCGCATCAGTCTATGACCCTCTGGNAATTTATTTATTTTAATTGGAGGTTAATTACTTCACAATATTGTGGTGGTTTTTGCCAGACATTGACATATCACCCATGGGTGTACATGTGTCCCCCTATCCCAAACCCCCTCCCACTTCCTTCCCCATCGCATCAGTCTATGACCCTCTGGGTCATCCCAGGGCACCAGTGTTGAGTGCCCTGTTTCATGCATCGAATTTGAGCTGGTCATCTATTTCTCATATGGTAATATCCATGTTTCAGTGCCCTTCTCTCAAATCATCCCTCCCTTGGCTTCTCCCACAGGGTACAAAATTCTGTTCTTTGTGTCTTTCTTGTTGTCTTGCACATAAGGTCATCATTACCATCTTTTGTTATGTTGTATTAACATATAAATATACAAAACTCACCCAGGGAACAGTCCCAATGTGAGCTTCAACAAAACTGAGGGGAAAATGTCATGGGTCTCCAAGGCAGGTGAGAATGTTTTAGGCTGATAATATTTCTTCTGAAATGTTACTCTTCCACTGCCCAGAAGAAAAAGTGATGATGAGTAAGAAAGGTGGTTTTGACTGTACTTTCAACACATCCTGTTCATCGACCACACTCTCTCTAAGGCTCTAGAGCTCAATATCTACTTGACATTTTAGTTGCTCTTTCAACCCATTGCTTCAAGTAGCCATTACACAGCCCACTTTACTGCCATTAACAAAGTGGAAACAATCAGCCACCCTCTTGCTTATTATTCCCTACCAGCTTTCCACCTGGTGAGCAGCCCCTGACCATGTCCCTGGTGGTAACCTCTCAGATGAACAGAGAGTATAGGAGAATGATGTTAAAAACAAAACTCAAGTCAGGGAAACTCTTAATTCTTTAATTTAGGCTTGTCACCAAATTGTGCAACTCTCTCTAGGTAAAGGAAGAATGATAGGATCAATTTTTGTGTGTGTGATTACAAAAATACCCAGAATATGACAGGCTATATATCAAACTACCAAAGATTCTAAGCAAGAGTTTTTTTGCCAATAGCACGGCAAAGGGCATCCTTGACCTCTCTGTTCCTTAGAGTGTACACCACAGGATTAAGGAGAGGAGTGAAAACGGTGTAAGTCACTGAAATCAGCTGGTCCTGATCCCTCATGTTCTCTGCCTTGGGCTTGAGGTAGGCGATAGAGGCACAGCCATAGTGGACAATGACCACAGTGAGATGGGAGGCGCAGGTGGCAAAAGCCTTCTTCCGGCCCTCAGCAGAGGCAATCTTGAGGATGGTGGAGATGATGAGGATATACGAGATGAAGACCAAAACCATGGGCACCACTATGACGAGTGAGCTGATAAGGAAATTAATGATGTCATGTGTAGTGGTGTTGGCACAGGAGAGTTTCATAACCGGGCGGATATCACAGAAATAATGGGCCACCTTTCTGTAACAAAAGGGCAGCCTGAACACAGAGGAAATCTGAATTGTGGCCACAAACAACCCAATGCTGCAGGCCCCACATACCAGCTGGGCACACAGCCTCTTGTTCATGATGATCCTGTACCTCAAGGGGTTGCAGATGGCCACATAGCGGTCATATCCCATCGCTGTGAGCAGAAAGCAGTTGTTGATGGCCAAAGTGATGAAAAAGAACATCTGGGTGGCACAGCCAGCCAAGGAGATGGGTTGGCTCAGGCCTACGAGACTGGACAGCATCCGAGGTACAATGACCAGTGTGTACAAAGTCTCTGAAGTGGAAAGCACAGTAAGGAAGAAGTACATGGGGGTGTGAAGGTGTCGATCAATGCTGATAATTGTCACAATGATGACATTGCCAGACAAGGTTAAAAGGTACAAGGGAAGGAAAAACACAAAAAGGGTGAGCTTGTGTTCATGAAAACTGGTAAAACCCTGGAAAATAAAGTCCCTCACCCCTGTATGATTCTCTGTCTTCATTGATAAATTCCAGGAGACTTAGGACAAGCAGTCAGAACACATCAGTGTCCAGCGCTCTGAGCAGGAGAACACAAAGGCAAGGAATTAATGAGGATCTGTTCCTGATGGATGCGTGGTTAATGGGGACTGCTGTTCACCTATAGGTAAAGATAGAAAAACACAATCAGGAAACAGTTTCACATATGGAGACTTATACAAAAGAATGAATGGAGATGGGATGAGATAGAAGGAAGGAAGGCTGGGTCAAATGTGGAAAAGATTTCCTGGTGTGTTAGAAGCATAGATGTTGGGAAAAATGGAGGCTGGAGAAATAGGGAATGTGTAGTTAAATTTGGAAAGATTTTCTTTGGATTACAGTTTCAGATTTTTTTTTTTTAACTTAAATGTTCTAACTTTGCCCACAACTCTTCCTCTGCTGTTTAAGGCACAGTTTTATCATTTTCTCAAGTATCTTCCTTGTTAAGTTGCCAAACAAGACAACGCTATCTGCTCCAACAAGACGTGTTTGCTTTCTCCCTGTCCCACTTGTTTGCATCTTTCATGAACCCTTTTCACAAATCATTCAGCAGCTTCCAATCTGATGATCCCCAACCCTACCCCCACCCCTGCCACATACACGTTTTTGTCAACAAGCCACTTTGCTTTCCTTATTTTCCAAGACTCCTCTTGCCCAGCAAGTCTTCTCAGAACTAAATACAACCCAAGCTGTCTATAGTATAGTTCNCACTTGTTTGCATCTTTCATGAACCCTTTTCACAAATCATTCAGCAGCTTCCAATCTGATGATCCCCAACCCTACCCCCACCCCTGCCACATACACGTTTTTGTCAACAAGCCACTTTGCTTTCCTTATTTTCCAAGACTCCTCTTGCCCAGCAAGTCTTCTCAGAACTAAATACAACCCAAGCTGTCTATAGTATAGTTCAGTTGCTCAGGGCTGCAATGTAACTGGTTCTCATGGACAGTGTGTATTTCTGTGTGTTGTCTGCCTTATGTTTGGATTTGGATTATGACAGGCAGTTTGACTCACTACTAGACTCTGAATTCTTTCCTGATGCCTTCAGAACTATAAACAGGTTTCTTAGGGAAACCAGTTTTTACAACTATTTCCTACTGGGGAGTTACTAGGGATCAGAAAGTTTTCATTAATAAAAATGTTTAATAATAATAATATCCATAATAATAGTCCCTTATGTCACTTTTTAGTTTATAGAGAACTTTTACCGATATTATTTAACAGCATAGCAATCTCATATGTTAGGTAAGAATTACCTCCATTTTGCAGCTGGGGAAGCTAAAAACACATAGGATTAGGTGATTCAGCCACAATTATTAAGTCCTTAGAAACACACTTTTAATTTTAAAGCCAGTGTAATTTGTTCTGCATCATGAATGGCTGAGAAACGTCAAGATTACAAAGCAGATGAGGAAGAAGATACACTTGTTTTGCTTTTATTAAAAATAATTAAGGCATTTTCCTTACTCTGAGAATGAGATTATACTAGGAAAAACTTGGAAAAGCTGAAAAACTGTGTGAAAACTAGAATAATTTGGAAGTGTCTAACAAGAATCTGACATGCAGTACTTGGATATAATCTCAAAAATGACAGAATGATCTCTGTTCATTTCCAAGGCAAACCATTCAATATCACAGTAATCCA
>SJYA01007399.1:0-30836 GCA_006410615.1 Neotragus moschatus
TTTTCTGGAAGAGTTTGAGCAGGATAGGTGTTAGCTCTTCTCTAAATTTTTGGTAGAATTCAGCTGTGATGCCATCTGGAGGGATACTAGTCCTATTGGATTAAGGCCACAACCTTATAACCTCATTTAACTTTAATTATTTTCCTAAAAACCCTATCTCCAAAGATGGTCACAAAAAGAATATCAACTAAAAATATGCACATCCTAAAACTTGAGAGTTATGCTTTATTTGGTGGGATTTTGGGGGACTTCATGCCTGGGAGACAGTATCTCAAGTAACCCTGAGACAACTGTCCCAAGGAGGCAAGGAGGGAGCCAATTACATAGAAGTTTTGCAACAAAAGGGAGGTAGTCCAAACGTCAAAAGATGATTGTTAACTAAAGAAAACCAGATAGCCCAAGTTAAGGAATTTAGCACTTTTCTATGCATGCAAACATGCAAGAGTCTAGGTTCACTGAAATCATTCCTTCGATATGCACCTCAGCTATCTGGGGCTAGTATCTTGTATTTTCTCATTCTGAGCTTCTTCAGGGCTCACCATGGAGAGTAACTACAGTCTGATGGCTGCTAGATGGCAGATATTCTTCTCCTTTTGAGTTTCTTTAGGAATTACCTATTTACGTTGGAGGGCTACAATCACTGGTGACTGTGACATCATTTGTTTGCAGGAAACATTCCATTTCTCAGGGTTAGGGCTTCAACATACGAATATGGAAAGAACATAATTCAGTCTAAACTGAGAGATTACTGAAGGTTTGGAGTTTCCAAGGAAAGACTTGAATAGTGAATAGTGGCTAATTTTGGTCAGTTTCAGCTCTAAACACAACAGCAGACACCTGTCCTCTAACCTCTAGCCCCAGGATAAGAAGCTGTGCATACATTCCTAGAGCAACTTATACACAGCTTGTGGGAGCTGAGGGGCACTTAGGACTCTGTTTCCAAATGACAAAAATCTGCTTTTGTCATGACTTGTTATCTCTGATCGTTGAGATACAGACACAGAAGTGGGCAAGAACTATTGTTAAGAGTCTCCCCATTTGGCCAAAGTGACTTCAAGGGGATTTAATGGCATGTTGGAAATCATTTTTCCCCTTCATTTTTCACTTTTCTCATTATAAGAGCTAGACATTTAAGGACTGGGATATTCAAAAGCAACCACATATGAGGAAAAATTTTAATAGAGTCATTGAATATGCCCAGGGAAAAACATAAGCTCAGAGTAGACCTGAGAAGACTGTAAGTTTACACCTCAGACTGATCCCTGGCAGAAAGACAGCCCATATAGGTGCTCAGTCACTGAGTCACATCTGACTCTTTGTGACCCCATGGACTGTAGCCCACCAGGCTCCTCTGTCTATGGAATTCTCCAGGCAAAAATATTAGAGTGGGTAGCCATTCTCTTCTCCAGGAGACTATCCTAACTCAAGGATCAAACCTGGGTCCCTTGCAGTGCAGGCAGATTCTTTACCATCTGAACCACCAGGGAAGCCCATAACAGCATGAACAAACAGCAAACCTGGGGAAGGGGGAGAAGTGGACCAAAGTTACCACATTAGAAGATTCAAAAGTCCAGTTTTCAACCAGAAAAGTCACAAGACAGGTCAAAACCCAAACAAACAAAAGTATGGCCTGTTTAAAGGAAAAAATTAATTAACAGAAAATGTCCCTGAGGTATACCATATAGTGGAACTACTAGACAAAGACTCTAAAACAGCTGTTTGTAAAATGCTCAAAGAGCTAAGAGAAGTATGGGCAAAACCAGGAAAATGATGTATGAACAAAATGGAAATGTCAACAGATAGAAAACATTAAAAAGGAACCAAAAGGAAATTCTGGGGCTGAAAACTACAATAACCAAACTAAAAAAATCACTAGAATGAATGATATGATGAATTAGAGTGATTTTTTTTTAGTCAAAAGCATATTTGACAGAAAGAAGAAAGAAAAATTGAAGGTACAATGATTTAAATTATTGAATCTGAGGAACAGAAAGAAAATGACCAAGGAAAGTGAACAGAGTCTATGGGACCAGAAGGGCACCATCAGGATGCTCAGCATTTACACTATGGGAGTCCCAGAGGAGGAAAGCAAGGGGAAGGGACAGAAAGACTATTTGAAGAAATAGTGAGCAAAACCTTCCAAACACCCAAGAAGCTCAACAAACTCCAAGCAAATAAAAGCAAAGAAACCCACATGTACTTTATAATCAAATTTTCAAAAGCAAAAGACAAAGACAGACTCTTGAAAGTAGCCAGATAGAAGTAACTCATCACATCTGAAGGTCCCCCAATGATATTATCTGCCAATTCCTCATCAGAAATGGGCTTCCTGATGGCACAGTGGTAAAGAATCTGTCTGCCAATGCAGGAGACAAAAGAGACTTGGATTCAATCCCCAGGTAAGAAAGATCCCCTGGGATAGGCAATGGCAACTCACTCCAGTATTCTTGCCTGGGAAATTCCATGGACAGAGGAGCCTTATGGGCTACAATTCATGGAGCCACAGAGTCAAACATGACTGAGCACACATACACACACACACACACACACACACACCCCTCATCAAAAACCTTGGAGCTGGAAGATAGTGAGTCAGTGCATTTGATATGTTGAAGGAAATGAACTGTACACCAAGAATCCTATATATAGCAAAATTGTTCTTCAAAAATGAGGAGGAAATTAAAACATTCCTATATAAATAAAAGCTGAGAGACATTGTTACCTCTGGTCCTGCTCTGAAAGAAATGACTATGTAACTCAAAATTTTAGGAAGAAATATTAGATTTCTGATAGGATATCTGTAGGAAAATCAGATTTCTGATAAAGATAAACACCCGGGCAATTGTAAAACCCAGTATTATTTGGAGAAGGCAATGGCACCCCACTCCAGTACTCTTGCCTGGAAAAACCCATGGATGGAGGAGCCTGGTGGGCCACAGTCCATGGGGTCACTAAGAGTCGGACACGACTGAGCAACTTCACTTTCACTTTTCACTTTCATGCATTGGAGAAGGAAATGGCAACCCACTCCAGTGTTCTTGCCTGGAGAATCCCAGGGATGGAGGAGCCTGGTGGGCTGCCATCTATGGGGTCGCACAGAGTCGGACATGACGGAAGCGACTTAGCAGATTGTAACTTCGGCTTGTAATTCCACTTTTGTTTTCTAAATGACTTAAGAAACTATGCATAAAAAACAATTATTAGTCTATATTTTTGGACAGAAGATGTATAAAATGGATTTTATGACATCAATAACTGAAACTGAGGAAGTCAGATTTGTATAGGAATGGAGTTTTTGTGCTACTGAATTAAGCTGCTATAAATTCAATTTAATGTTATAACTTTAAGATGTTAAATATAATTGCCATGATAGCCATAAAGAAAATAGCTATAGAATGTACACAAAAGGAAATGAGAAGAGAATTAAGATATTTTACTACCAAAACAAATAACTAAACATAAAAAAAAATAGAAATGCATGAAATGAGGGACAAAAAAGCTATGAGGCATATAGAAAACAAATTGAAAAATAACAGAATTAAGTTCCCCTTTATCAGTAATTACTTTAAATGTAAATGGATTAAATTCTCCAATAAAAAGACAGAGATTGGCAGAATGGACTTTAAAAACATGACCCAACTATATGCTATCTACAAGAGACTCACTTCAGATCCAAAGATTCAAATAGATTGAACATAAAAACATAGAAACAGATATTCCATGAAAGTAGGAAACAAAAGAGAGTATGAGTGGGTGGTACTAATACCATGTAAAGTAGACTTTAAATCAAACATGCTTACAACAGGCAAAGAAGGACTTTACAGATTAATAAAAGATTCAAATAGCAAGAAGACTTAACCATTATCAACGCTTATATACTTAACAATAGATCATCTAAATATATGAGGCAAAACTTAATAGAACTGTATATGTATAAACCTCATTTTGCTCATTCATTTCTTAATCAGAGGACATTTGGGTTGTTTCCAGCTTTAGGGTTTTGTGACTACTGCTGCTATGAACACAGCCATACAAATATCTGCTTTGAATATTTTAAGGTATGTAACATATATGATTCATTCTTAAAAAGGAATGACATTCTGACACATGCAGCAGCATAGACGAACATGCTTGAGGACATCATGCGGAGTGAAATAAGCCAGTCACTAAAGGATACTGTATGATGCCACTTATATGAGATCTCTAGAGGAGTCAAATTCATAGAGACAGAAAGTAGAATGGTGACTGCCAGGGGTTGAGAGAGGGAGGAATGGACAGCTGTTGTATGATAGATATAGTTTCAGCTTGGGAAGATGAAAAAATTCTGGAGATGGATGGAGGCGGATGCACAGCATTGTGAATGTACTTAATGCCACTGAACTGTTCACTTAAAGATGATTACAGTAATAAAATTTTATATGTATAAAACCATGGTATATTATACCACAATTCTTAAAAAGTAAATATTTTTAAACTCTATTTTCCCAACAGTTGCATGTATTTATTGAGTTCTTTCTATGTGCCAGCTAGATGCACTCCCAAACACTTTACCTGTGTTATTTTATTTAATTTCCATAGTAATCTGATGAAACAGGTGTTATCCTGATGTCTATTTAAAAAAAAAAAAAGTGAGGTACAGAAAAGTTAAGTACTTTATCCAAGGTCACAGAACTTAGCCACTATGCTCTTCAGTTCAGTTGCTCAGTTGTGTCCTACTCTTTGCGACCCCGTGAACCACAGCACACCAGGCCTCCCTGTCCATCACCAACTCCCAGAGTCCACCCAAAATCATGTCCATTGAGTCAGTGATACCATCCAACCATCCCATCCTCTGTAATCTCCTTCTCCTCTTGCCCTCAATCTTTCCCAGAATCAGGGTCTTTTCAAATGACTCAGCTCTTTACATCAGGTGGCCAAAGTTTTGGAGTTTCAGCTTCAACATCAGTCCTGCCAATGAACACCCAGTACTGATCTCTTTTAGGATGGACTGGTTGGATCTTCTTGCAGTCTAGGGAACTCTCAAGAGTCTTCTCCAACACCACAGTTCAAAAGCATCAATTCTTCGGCACTCAGCTTTCCTTATAGTCCAACTCTCACATCCATACATGACTAGTGGAAAAACCATATGCTGTACTACTTTCAAAAGGAGTGAGAAACCAGGACTTTATGTTATTATAGATTTGATTACCATCATGTGGTCTCTGATCAGTTGCTTTACATCTCTGCATTTTCTTGGATGTGAAGCTGGAATTTAGCATTTCTTCATATGGCTATGACCTTCCTAGGCATAGCTACAGTAGGAGGTGATGTGGCCAGTCAGGGTAAAATAACCTCACAAATGGTGAGTCCCACACTCACTCACCTTTATAATTGCCTTCCATGACATTAAAACCCCAAATGCCAACTCTACTACTTACTTGCTGTGTAATATTGGGCAAGAAACTTGACTTCTTTGAGCCTCTGTCTCCTTGTCTAAAAAATGGAAATCATGACATCTTTCTTGCAAGGCTGTTGTGAGTAGGACTCCAAAGTCCTCAGGCCTCACTGTCCTGAATACAACTAAAATCACATCAATGTTAATATTCAAACTTCACTGGCAACGGACCACACCCCCTCCAGTTCATCAGACAACTGAGAAACTGAATTCATTTCACACTCAACATAAAACTACATGTCTCAATATGATATGCACACAACCAGAGACAGAATCTGAAAAGTCATATATATGCTAAATAGATTGTAGCTATTTGTTTTTTATTGCTTTAAATAGAACATAAGGTCAAGGTGGAATAATATCTATATTAACAATCTAGAGTTTAGATATTATTTTCTGACTAGTCTCCGCCCATTTTAAATGGGCAACAATGGAAATAAGTGAAGTTGCTCAGTTGTTTCCGACTCTTTGCAACCCCATGGACTGTAGTCTACCAGGCTCCTCAGGAACTTCCCTAGTGTCTCAGACTGTAAAGGGTCTACCTGCAATGCAGGAGACTTGGGTTCAATCCCTGGGTCTGGAAGATCCCCTGGAGAAGGAAGTGGCAACCCACTCCAGTACTCTTGCCTGGAAAATCCCGCAGATGGGAACCCTGGTAGGCTACAGTTCATGGGAATTGCAAAGGATCGGACACAACTGAGCGACTTTACTTTTCACTTAATGGGAATAACCTTTGAACTGCAGTATGCACATTCCTGGAGGAAATAGACAACTCTTATATTTTGTTTTGGTGCAATTGTTTCCAAGGCACATTGCTTCCATATAAAATCCCCAGGCACCTAAGAGATCATTTAAGGGAATCACTGTGATACTTAGGTGACAGGGGAAAGGTAGGCAAATAATGTAATTCTTCTTTTTCCAATACAATTGAAAAATATTTTATTCTATATGCTCATAGATCTTTAAAAATAACTTTTGTTGTGTCAAGTTATTATAAAATCACTGGCATGCAACTCAGAAAGAGTTCAAAGAATTGAGGGAAATTTTCAGTTCCTTTCACTGCCATGCATCTCTATGACCAATACTTGTTATTCTTTACTTGTATTGTTGTAGCCATGTGCTCTGGGAAACAAACTCACTCAGAAGGACAATGCAGATAGTGAAGTGCAGTTTATTACACCGGCAGGCCCAAGGCAGAGTCTCCTCTTAGCCAAGGACCTCGAGCAGTTTTTGTGAAAACCTTATATACCCTAAGTGTACCTGCTCAAATCCGTCTCCCCAAATTCTCTGAAACTAGTTTGAACAAAGGAAAATAAAGATATAATCAAAGTTAACCCTGATTCATATGCCTTAAGCCTAGGTAGTTAACAGTGGGCAATTACCAATAAGCCTGTGGTCATATCCCAATAAGCATAATAGAATTTATGATTCTATTCGGTTACACAGATAATTAAAGTATTCTTTTAGGCGATGGAGAGTCTAGGTACAAGCCCTGGGGCTCTTCCATCCAGAAGTCTGGTTTTCCAGTTGGTATGTCATTTCCATAGATACTGGGCATAGAGCTCAAAGTCCACAGTTCAGCCCTAGATGGAGTCCTGCTTTCAAAATGGAGCCTGTTCTGTTTCCTCCTTCAGTATAAAGGGGAAAAATAGGAATAGAATTAATGCTGTGCTGTCTCACACAACCATAGAGATTGTGCATGATATTTGTGCTTCTGATTTTAGAAGATCTAATTTTCAATCAGAAAAATATTAATTGAAATTAATATATAATTTAAATATTTAATTGAAATTAATATTTAATTTTAATTAAATTTAATCTTTTATTTAAATTTGTCAAAATGTATGCTATATTATTGTTTTGTCAACTATAATGAGAACGCAATTCAGAAAAAAATAAGTTTAATAAATAGAGTTCATGATCATCACAGAGTTAAAACATTTAATATATTTTAAATTAATTTTTATTGGAGTATAGTTGCCTGACAATGTTGTGTTTCTGCTGTACAGCAAACTGAATCATCTCTGCATATACATGTGTCACATCTTTTTTGGATTTCCTTCTTATTTAGGTCACCACAGAGCATCAAGTAGAGTTCCTGGTGCTATATATTAGGTTCTTATTATTTATCTATTTTTATATGTACTATCAATAGTGTATATCTGTTAATCCCAATCTCCCAGTTCATCACACCGCTTTCCCTTAACCCCTTGGTATCTATACATTTGTTCTCTACATCTAAAAATTTTAAATTCCAGTTTATATATTTGTCAGAGAACTTAGATGGGAGAAGACCCTTGAGAGTCCCTTGGACTGCAAGGAGATCAAATCAGTCAATCCTAAAGGAAATTAGTCCTGAATATTTATTGGAAGGACTGCTGCTGAAGCTGAAACTCCAGTACTTTGGCCACCTAATGTGAAGAGCTGACTCATTTGAAAAGACCATGATGCTGGGAAAGATTGAGGATGGGAGGAGAAGGGAATGACAGGATGAGATGGATGGATGGCATCACTGACTCGATGGACATGAGTTTGAGTAAGCTCTGAGAGTTGGTGATGGACAGGGGAGTCTGCCATGCTGCAGTCCATGGGATCACAAAGAGTCAGATACAACTGAATGACTGAACTAAGCTGAAGATGGGATGATCAACAAAAAGATTTTAGATTAGAGTTTTAGGGATGGAATTAGACTAGAACTGAGGGAGATAAAATGGAAACAGATATTCAGATGGAAAAGGAACATGTAAAATTACCAACAAAGAATAATTTGGTTATGTATCCATGAAAATGGGACTTCCTAGGTGGTGCAATGGTTAAAAAAAAAAAAAAATCTGTCTGCCAATGCAGGTGACACAAGATCAGGCAGATTCCCTGATCAGGTGACACAAGGATCAGGCAGATCCCCTGGAATAGGAAATGGCAACCTGCTCCAGGATTCTTGCCTAGAAAATTCTACATACAGAGGAGCCTGGTGGGTTACAGTTGCTGGGGTTGCAAAGAGTCAGACACAACTGAGCACACAGCACATCCATGAAACTAGATATTGATGATTATCAAATTATTATGATTCATTAGAGTCCTTGTAAAGAATGACATAGCAGTTTTGTTTTAAAATGTCAATATTTGAAATATGTTGAAAATTCTTCTTTGTGGCTATTTAAATAAATATAAAAAATTTAGATGGCAATTCAAAAATATATGAGGGGTACATTATTTTACGTATGAAAAATGTTAGGAAATACGTGAGCAAAGTATTTGAAGGCCATTGACCTGGAATCATTCTTGACCCAGCAAATGATCAGGCAGAATGGCCTGACCCCACCAGGCCTGGAGGTGCAGTTCAATTAACAAATTTATGGTCACCAAAGGGAAAAGATTGGGAAAGAGATAAATTAGAGATTTGAAATTAACAGATGCACACTACTATCTATAAAATAGATAACCAAATTCTGTTATAACCCAAAAGGGAAAAGAATTTGAAAAATAATGTATGTATGTATATATATGCTGCTGCTTCTAAGTCGCTTCAGTCGTGTCTGACTCTGTGCAACCCCATAGACAGCAGCCCACCAGTATCCACCATCCCTGGGATTCTCCAGGCAAGAACACTGGAGTGAGTTGCCATTTCCTTCTCCAACGCATTAAAGTGAAGTCGCTCAGTCATGTCCGACTCTTAGCGAACCCATAGACTGCAGCCCAACAGGCTCCTCCGTCCATGGGATTTTTCCAGGCAAGAGTACTGGAATGGGTGGTCATTGCCTTCTCCGATGTATATGTATAACTGAATCATTTTCTTTTACACCTGAAACAAACAAAACATTGCAAATCAACTATACTCCAATATAAAATAAAAAATTAAATTAAATTGAAAAAAAGATAAGCATATTTAAATTGTTAATTTAATTGTAATTTAATTGGAGAAAAAAATCAGTCTAAATTGGTCAAGTTGGACGTGGCTAGGAGGCTCCAGTCAGAGGAGCTGGGGAGAGACTTACACACAGGAGGTATGGAAGCAGAGCAAGGAGGTTACTGATTGTCTGGGAGCTTAAAGCCTCGTTGACTGTTTGTGACTGACTGTCATCAGGTTTCAATTTTGTAACCTTGAGGCATTTACAGGCTTAGATTCGGGTTTCTTGTAGAAGCGCCTGGGCATCTGAGACCCTTCAGTCTAAGGCCCTCCTTGTTAAACTAATTTAACACTATGACATCTCCTAGCCAAGGTAAAGCTCCAGCTTGCCTGGGTAGGATGTCTGACAGTGCTGGAAGAGTATGTGTGTATGTACCTGTGCACCTGTGTACTGGGATGTGTGTGTGTGAGAGGTCTGTGTGTGTGTTGACGTGGCTGTGTTTTGGTGTGTGTTTGGTGAGGCTGTATCCCAAGGCCTCCTTGCTCACACTCTCCCTGAGGAGATCATCTCTCACACGTGTGGACAAGCCCAGCTAATGTCCGAGTCCCCAGTGTCATCTCTGGTTATCACAGCTGAAGGGCAAGTGGGGGATGATATAAAAATACAGCTTCAGGATCTGATTCACTATTAGTTAACAACTGTTCAGGAGAATTGTGGCTTCCCTCACAGTGAAGGCAGAAAAGTATCAAAATATCAAAATGTGAGAGAGTTATAATATTTGAAGGCGTTTTAATCCACTTCTGCTTAATAGCACCTCTTGAAAATATGTGATTAATGTGTAAACCATATTGAATTTTGTGGGACCCAACGCTGTCTTTACACAGCCAAGCACTGGTGAGGAAACTGCAGCTTTAAATCCTCCTCCGAGTTAACTGAGTCAAGAACAGCATTCCTTCTATAAGAGGATGAAAAGAACCTCCCAAAGGACTTAAAGTCTGACAAGAAATCTTTTAAATTAGCCGGGGGCTGCCACAATTGCATATGTAATGTCATGGCAAATTTGATTCTTCACGTCCAAACCTGGCCACCTGGGTGGAGAGGAAGCATATCTTCCTTGGGAACCAAGGGGAGACAGCCAGTTGGGTGTCCCCTCATATTGTTACTGTGTTTCCCCCCTCAACACACAAATGGTCACTGTTAGAAAATCTATATACCTGAGGTGCAAAACTAGATCAATTCACATTTTCAAGATTGGAAAGGGCTCTTTGCTTTACATAGGTATTCCAGAGGCATTCACTGAAATAGAAAGTTCCTCTGCTGCATTTAAATAGATTCTATTTACAAAACATCCATAAATTAAAATCACAGGAACTCAATTTTGCAAACTAAATGAGGCATATTCAGTGCGGCCCTTACTGGAGATCACACCTTTAAGGAACTGTGTGACTGAAGAGGATGAAATAGTGAACTTTAGATTGATGGTTGCAAAGGACAATAGGTCTGCCAAGAAAAGACTTGCAGTTCCAGTCTGGCCTGGAGGGGTGAAGCTACAGATGGGAGACACTGAACAAGAGGGTTAGAACAACTGTTATCCAAATCCTGCTTCAGAGTGTTCGCCTCTGCCTTCTGGTAAATAGGCCACCTTGGCTCTGGTAGAAGGAGCCTGCTTTTCCCAAGGATAACCAGAGCCTGAGCCCGAAAACTTAAAAACCAGACACTGATGCTTTCACCAGGAAAGTGCAGTTTTATTAACACAAGAAAATATGTAGCTAGAACGGCAATAGTGTGTGAACAGCAGAACTTGTGTTTTACAGTCAACACACACTCAAGGGTGTAAATGCAATGGGAAAATGGATACACTCCAGCATTGCACTGACATTGATGCAGGAGGAAGACATTTCCTGTCTAAAAAAATGCAAGTGGGTTGAGGCAAGAAGTGACCCAGTCATTTCAAAGCTTTGGTGACCCCATCTTTGTGTATCTGAGGGAAAAGCCCTAAGAATTGTGGGACTCTGTAAAAAGGTGGTTTCTCATTCCTGCGAGATCCCAGGAGGCACAATTGGAAAAGGGGGTAAGGAGGGAAATTTGAGGTGAGCTGGGAGCAATCGCCCTAATTCTGGGGCAATTAGGAAAAAAAAATTCTCTTCTTCCAACAGAGCATTCTCTCACTAAGTGATCTCTTCCCAGCTTTATAGAAAAGCTACCTTACACCACAGGAAACACACAGGCTCCTCAGCCAGAGGTCCAGGAGGATTATTTCACAACCAGAGCAATTTTCCCTCTGATACCTGGGTACCCTGCTGCCCCTCCTCTTCTGCCTGTAGCATGGATGCAGTAAAATAGTACCCTTTGCATGTTTAACACAGGACTTGGCTGATAATAAACTCAGCCCATGGCCACACTATTAATAGATAATGTTATTAATAGAAACTCACCCCTGCTTATCTTCACCTGTCATCTGTTATTCTTTAATATGCACAAGGTTTTAGTTTGTTTGCCTATCCCCTACCCTGAGTGCCTATTCACTGCCCTCCGGGTTCTTCTGATGGTTCTTTGTGCCTGCACCTCATCTGCAGGAAAGAAAAGGATTTTGGCCCCAGGCAAGTTCTCCCCTGGAGGCCCTGCTGAGACCAGTGGGTCAGAGGGAGCAGCAACTTCCTCCCCCAGGCCTCCATCTGCTGAAATGGCCCTGATTCCTTAACTGCAAGCACTTAGAAGGGATGTTTTGCTCACCTTTGCATTTTCCCATCAGGTTGATAAACTTCCTTCAACGGGATGAACCCTTTCTTTTTGTGATCACTTTAAAACACATTTGAACAAAATAGTCTTACAAACAGAAAACAGCCCTACATCCCCAAATTGTTATTTAGACAGAACCTGGAGAGTTTCTTATATTCTTCAAAGAAGTTCAATGGGTATTTGCAGACAGTGGGATGTGATCAGGAAGCCATGTGNTATCCACCATCCCTGGGATTCTCCAGGCAAGAACACTGGAGTGAGTTGCCATTTCCTTCTCCAACGCATTAAAGTGAAGTCGCTCAGTCATGTCCGACTCTTAGCGAACCCATAGACTGCAGCCCAACAGGCTCCTCCGTCCATGGGATTTTTCCAGGCAAGAGTACTGGAATGGGTGGTCATTGCCTTCTCCGATGTATATGTATAACTGAATCATTTTCTTTTACACCTGAAACAAACAAAACATTGCAAATCAACTATACTCCAATATAAAATAAAAAATTAAATTAAATTGAAAAAAAGATAAGCATATTTAAATTGTTAATTTAATTGTAATTTAATTGGAGAAAAAAATCAGTCTAAATTGGTCAAGTTGGACGTGGCTAGGAGGCTCCAGTCAGAGGAGCTGGGGAGAGACTTACACACAGGAGGTATGGAAGCAGAGCAAGGAGGTTACTGATTGTCTGGGAGCTTAAAGCCTCGTTGACTGTTTGTGACTGACTGTCATCAGGTTTCAATTTTGTAACCTTGAGGCATTTACAGGCTTAGATTCGGGTTTCTTGTAGAAGCGCCTGGGCATCTGAGACCCTTCAGTCTAAGGCCCTCCTTGTTAAACTAATTTAACACTATGACATCTCCTAGCCAAGGTAAAGCTCCAGCTTGCCTGGGTAGGATGTCTGACAGTGCTGGAAGAGTATGTGTGTATGTACCTGTGCACCTGTGTACTGGGATGTGTGTGTGTGAGAGGTCTGTGTGTGTGTTGACGTGGCTGTGTTTTGGTGTGTGTTTGGTGAGGCTGTATCCCAAGGCCTCCTTGCTCACACTCTCCCTGAGGAGATCATCTCTCACACGTGTGGACAAGCCCAGCTAATGTCCGAGTCCCCAGTGTCATCTCTGGTTATCACAGCTGAAGGGCAAGTGGGGGATGATATAAAAATACAGCTTCAGGATCTGATTCACTATTAGTTAACAACTGTTCAGGAGAATTGTGGCTTCCCTCACAGTGAAGGCAGAAAAGTATCAAAATATCAAAATGTGAGAGAGTTATAATATTTGAAGGCGTTTTAATCCACTTCTGCTTAATAGCACCTCTTGAAAATATGTGATTAATGTGTAAACCATATTGAATTTTGTGGGACCCAACGCTGTCTTTACACAGCCAAGCACTGGTGAGGAAACTGCAGCTTTAAATCCTCCTCCGAGTTAACTGAGTCAAGAACAGCATTCCTTCTATAAGAGGATGAAAAGAACCTCCCAAAGGACTTAAAGTCTGACAAGAAATCTTTTAAATTAGCCGGGGGCTGCCACAATTGCATATGTAATGTCATGGCAAATTTGATTCTTCACGTCCAAACCTGGCCACCTGGGTGGAGAGGAAGCATATCTTCCTTGGGAACCAAGGGGAGACAGCCAGTTGGGTGTCCCCTCATATTGTTACTGTGTTTCCCCCCTCAACACACAAATGGTCACTGTTAGAAAATCTATATACCTGAGGTGCAAAACTAGATCAATTCACATTTTCAAGATTGGAAAGGGCTCTTTGCTTTACATAGGTATTCCAGAGGCATTCACTGAAATAGAAAGTTCCTCTGCTGCATTTAAATAGATTCTATTTACAAAACATCCATAAATTAAAATCACAGGAACTCAATTTTGCAAACTAAATGAGGCATATTCAGTGCGGCCCTTACTGGAGATCACACCTTTAAGGAACTGTGTGACTGAAGAGGATGAAATAGTGAACTTTAGATTGATGGTTGCAAAGGACAATAGGTCTGCCAAGAAAAGACTTGCAGTTCCAGTCTGGCCTGGAGGGGTGAAGCTACAGATGGGAGACACTGAACAAGAGGGTTAGAACAACTGTTATCCAAATCCTGCTTCAGAGTGTTCGCCTCTGCCTTCTGGTAAATAGGCCACCTTGGCTCTGGTAGAAGGAGCCTGCTTTTCCCAAGGATAACCAGAGCCTGAGCCCGAAAACTTAAAAACCAGACACTGATGCTTTCACCAGGAAAGTGCAGTTTTATTAACACAAGAAAATATGTAGCTAGAACGGCAATAGTGTGTGAACAGCAGAACTTGTGTTTTACAGTCAACACACACTCAAGGGTGTAAATGCAATGGGAAAATGGATACACTCCAGCATTGCACTGACATTGATGCAGGAGGAAGACATTTCCTGTCTAAAAAAATGCAAGTGGGTTGAGGCAAGAAGTGACCCAGTCATTTCAAAGCTTTGGTGACCCCATCTTTGTGTATCTGAGGGAAAAGCCCTAAGAATTGTGGGACTCTGTAAAAAGGTGGTTTCTCATTCCTGCGAGATCCCAGGAGGCACAATTGGAAAAGGGGGTAAGGAGGGAAATTTGAGGTGAGCTGGGAGCAATCGCCCTAATTCTGGGGCAATTAGGAAAAAAAAATTCTCTTCTTCCAACAGAGCATTCTCTCACTAAGTGATCTCTTCCCAGCTTTATAGAAAAGCTACCTTACACCACAGGAAACACACAGGCTCCTCAGCCAGAGGTCCAGGAGGATTATTTCACAACCAGAGCAATTTTCCCTCTGATACCTGGGTACCCTGCTGCCCCTCCTCTTCTGCCTGTAGCATGGATGCAGTAAAATAGTACCCTTTGCATGTTTAACACAGGACTTGGCTGATAATAAACTCAGCCCATGGCCACACTATTAATAGATAATGTTATTAATAGAAACTCACCCCTGCTTATCTTCACCTGTCATCTGTTATTCTTTAATATGCACAAGGTTTTAGTTTGTTTGCCTATCCCCTACCCTGAGTGCCTATTCACTGCCCTCCGGGTTCTTCTGATGGTTCTTTGTGCCTGCACCTCATCTGCAGGAAAGAAAAGGATTTTGGCCCCAGGCAAGTTCTCCCCTGGAGGCCCTGCTGAGACCAGTGGGTCAGAGGGAGCAGCAACTTCCTCCCCCAGGCCTCCATCTGCTGAAATGGCCCTGATTCCTTAACTGCAAGCACTTAGAAGGGATGTTTTGCTCACCTTTGCATTTTCCCATCAGGTTGATAAACTTCCTTCAACGGGATGAACCCTTTCTTTTTGTGATCACTTTAAAACACATTTGAACAAAATAGTCTTACAAACAGAAAACAGCCCTACATCCCCAAATTGTTATTTAGACAGAACCTGGAGAGTTTCTTATATTCTTCAAAGAAGTTCAATGGGTATTTGCAGACAGTGGGATGTGATCAGGAAGCCATGTGGTCAGCACACAGAAGGAGGAGTGGGAGGGCAGAAAGCCCAGGGAAATCCTGGTGAGTCTCATTTACTGATGGTGTGCTTTGGGGTAAGGTGAATTAATTTCTGTACTGGAAGCTACAGTTTCTTTATTTGGGAAATTCAAGACCAGATCTGGCTTCCTCACAGCTCAGCTATAGGATGCCCTGACTGTGCCCCTGCCCTTCCGCTCTCATGGGCACCAAGGGTTCTGCCGCAGGGTTGGCCCTTCCTCTTCTGGGATCCCTAGCTGTCTTTGTGCAGTTCCTTCTCAGCCCTTTCACCTACTCTCATCTGCATCACCTTCAGTATCACTTGTAAGCTGGTGTTGCTCACCTTCTCAGTACTAACACTGACTTCTCACTGAAGTTCATTTCTGAATTATTTTCATTACTATCTTAGTTTGCAGAGTTATTTTCTTAGTTATTTATGCTGTTTCTTCTTCCAAACAGGATTTGGAGTGGCTCAGCCTGGCTTTCTGGCTGTCTGCTTGGTTGGGGTGGGGGGGACTCAGACCCTATTGCATTCTGTTGTGTGCATGCGTGCTCATTCACTTCAGTCATGTCCAGCTCTCTGCAACCCTATGGACTGCAGCCCGCCAGGCTCCTCTGACCACTGGATTCTCCAGGCAAGAATACTGGGGTGGGTTTCCATGCCCTCCTCCAGAGGATCTTCCCGACTCAGGGACTGAATCCACTTCTGCTATATCTCCTGTATTGCAGGCAAACTCTACCCAAAGAGCCACCAGCAAAAAAAAAAAAAAAAAAAAAAAAAAAAAAAAAAAAAAAGATTCTGTCCTTATTTACCACAAAGTAAAATGACCCCAGTTCACTGTAATCTAGTGAAGTTTGCCACTGGCACAGAGATAGCTGGATGGACTGATGGACAACATTGGAGCATAGGAAGAGATTCAAGAGACATAAAGGACAATAATAACCAAAGTAATATTTCAATTTAGAAAGAAAATAGTTACTTTAATAATTAATAGTGCTGGCATAATAAATTCTTCATCCAAAAGAAAACATAGCTGAACTTTTACTTCACACTATATACAGAAATAAATTCCAAAAGGATTCGAGACTTAAATATTTTTTAAAATACAAATAATAAGAATATTTTTAATTAAAGAGGTTATCTGTGTAAGATTACAGTATAGATGCTCTTTCCAAGCCAGACAATAGCAAGAGGCCATGAAGAAAGGATATATTTGAACAAATAAAAATGTCCGATTTTTGTATCATTTAAAAAAAAAAGCAAACTATGAGGGAAAAAATCTATAGAAAAAAATCCAGGTCAGTAAACATAGGAAAAAATGCTCAATTTCACTGAGTTGGAAAAATGTAAAACAAAATAACGTGACGAAAACTTCTATATCATGCTATTGACAAATATTTTTAGAAGAAAAAGAATGAAATGCTCTCAAAAATACCAAAAATAGACAGTCGAGTACGTTGCTAAGGGGGGAATGGTAGTGACTCCAATTTGGGAGAGTAATGCAACAAAACTTGTTTTTAAAATGACATGTAAACCTTCATTTTTGTGAATCTATTCTACAGAAATAAAAGCGTCGGCATATTAGAATATACACAAAGATGTTACAGAGAATTGCTAATGATAACAAACAAGCAAATCCAACTAGAAACAGCCTTGGTGCCCATAACTGGAGGCATGGCTTTACAAGTGGTGTCCATCTACATGACGGAATATGACACAGCTTTTAAAAAGAATGAGGCAGCATTGTATATTGACCTGTCTGTGCTGTGTTGATAAAAGAGGAGAGCAATTTGCAGAGTAATTTTCACAGCATGATCTTATTTCTGTAAAAATCCACAATACCATTTTCTCTCTCTATGTGCGTATAAGTTTGGGTGATGAGTGAGAAAGATGCAGTCAGAAAGACAAAATCTGTTGACTTTGGTTCCCTGGGGAGAAGAGGGAATATGTTGGTAAAATCTTTGTGGCTATCTACACAGACTTGTGCTGTAGTGCTATGTCACATGTAGTTTTGTTTAAAATTTACTGGAGTATAGTCAATTTACAATATTGTGCTAGTTTCAGGCGTACAGCAAAGTGATACAGTTATGCATGTACAGACATATTCTTTTTTAGATTATTTTTCCCATTTAGGTTATTACAGAATATTGAGTAGATCTCCTTGTGCTATACAGTAGGTCCTTCATGGTTATCTATTGTATCTATATCAATGGTAGTAGGTGAACATTAATCCCAAATTCATAACTTATTCCTCCCACCATGTTTCCCCTTTGGTAACCAAAAGTTTGTTTTCAAAATCCAATTTTATTTCTGTTTTGTAAATAAGTTCATTTATATCATTTTTTAAATTGTATTTCACATATGAGTGATATCCTATGGTATTTGTCTTTCACTGATTCCACTTTGCATGATAATCTCTAGTTGCAACCATGTTGCTGCAAATGGCATTGTTTCATTCTTTTTATGGCCGAGTAATATTCAGTTGTATCTATGTACCATATCTTCATCCGTTCCTCTGTTGATGGACACTTAATGTTGCTTCCATGTCTTGGTTATTGTATTTGTCTAATTTTTAATGTATAAAAAAATGGTTTTTGAAGGAGAGATTTTTTCAAATATTACCCAGATTCCTAGGGCCCCGTATTCTGTTTGAGCTTTGGGAGAAAAGCTTGAGAATCTGTGTCTTAAGATGATGCCCACGTGATCCTTGGTGAGGTGGCCAAGGATGTCTCAGAAAGCGAAGCAGCACAGAGCTGCCTGGGAGGTACTGGCCACACGATGTTGGGTGGGAAAGACTGTTTGGAAGGAACAGAAGGAAGGCAGGTGAGCAGTGGGTAGAAACCAGGATGTGGAAGGAGTGCACAGGATGGCTCCTATTTGTGAAAGGGGAGAATCCCTTCCTCCAGGCTAAGAAGGTGAAGAGAATAGTCAAAGGAGTCCTGGAGAAGATTCTGAAACATTTCATTTCCATGGGCAGGAAAGGAAACGGAGTAGCTGAGGTGAGAGTGAGGACCTTGGAGAAAGGGTGCGAAATGACAGGGCGCCCTCGGGGCAAGCTGTGCTCAGAGGCGGGCCTTGCTCAAGAGCTGAACATCAGGTACGTCACCCATCACCAGCAGGACCAAACAGAGCACAGCACACCCTTTCTTCCCAAAGAGGGTGAGTGGTGGCTGGGGCGGGTCAGCCCTCTGTCCTTGCGGCCGTGACCTGCAGGAGGGCACTGTGATTTGTGATACACAGTTATTACGAGCACAAAATTGGGTCGGGTCCCAACTGGGGGGCCTAGGAAATGATGCCCATCATTTCTTAAGTGCCAGGTGCTGTGCAACTGACATTTCTAAGAGTCAATTAGTTCCTTAGGGTAGATATGATTATCCCATCTCCAGAAAGGAAAATTGAGGTTTAGAGAACTGGAAAGACATTATCACCCTGGGCTGGGGTGGCTTTAGGGCCAACATGCCCGTGTGTCCCTCGTTAAAGCTCTGGTTCTCTCTGCTCCCTCACAGAAGGAAGGTCTGGGGACTTGCCCAAGCCTTGTAGACAAGGGTATGAGCCTGATAGCACCGTAGCCTCTGTCTGCAAGCCAGTGTACAGGCTGACCTTCCCTCTGCGAGCTGAGCCCACGGGATTCTGCTCTGCTGGCTTTTTTCTCCAACCACTGAGCAGCTCTACTGATGACTCACCCTCACCACTGTACTAACACACGTCACTGCCCTGAGAATAATGTAGCACAGAGCAGGGGTCAGGGTGGCCAGCACGGCTCTCCCACCCCCAGAGCCCCAGGGCCCAGCTGGGAATCCCCAGTTAGACCAGAAAAGCGGGTCAGCTCCCTCTGCTCTTCCATCCTCCCACTGGGACAGCCCAGGTTCCTCTCCCCCATCTGTCTGCCATCTGTCCTTAGGGCAGGCAGAGTGGCCTTGACCACAGGCCAGTGTGCCAAGGATCAGGGGTGGAAGCCTGTCTTGGGGGACAGTGTGGTCCCAAATCTCTCACTAAGGGATGATGTGGGGAAGCAGTGTGTACACCTCTTATCCAAGGGTACCAGTTAACTGTTGCTGTGCAAATGTCAGGGACTCCTAGGGGTTGTGGACATGGAACCAACTGAGACCGTCCACTGCAGAGTCCTGGATGTTTAATTCCCTCTTATATCCTCACCATGCAGAGCAGTATCTGGTACATGCAAGCCCCATAAAAATGCTGAATGAATAAATGACAGGCTTGGTCTTGGCCTTTAGAAGCATAGTATATGGAAGAATCAGACATCAAGCAAATTATGTAGCTCATTCACTCCAATTGTGATGAGGATGATGAAGTTCAGGATGAAACTGCAATTATTTTGAAAAGTGTTAAATGACTTTTCCTTGAGTGACATTTCCAGACTCTTCTCAGTTTCGATATGAGAAAAGAAAGTCTTAAAAAGTAGCATGAGTCTAAGGCAAAATTGCCACTGCTTTTAGATAATTCAGCATGCTATGGTGTTATTTAATGGAAGAATAGATTTTCAGTGGTAGTGAAAGTAAACATAGCAAAACAAAAGTGTGTGTGTGTGTGTGTGCACGTGTGTGTGTGTATGAGTACCCAAGCCCCTCTGTTCGTGAGAGTAAGGGGCCAGAAGCTTCATCAGCATAGTCCCAGCAGGGCTTTGGATCAGCTGTTTATCATTTGTAATTTGTCCCTTCCTCTCCCAGTAATGGAAAACTGAACAAATCACTTGATTAAGATGCTCTAAACTGTCATCGCTCTCTTGTCCTTGTTGCCAAGCTGCAAGCCTCTCTGTGAATGGGCAGGAGCTACCATATATAGTGCCTAATTACCCCAACTCCTCGACCCTCTCAACTGAGGTAGTGTCTCCATACAAGGTGGGTTTAGTTGCCCCGTGAGCCCTCCATAAAGATCAGGCTCTCTTCCACGGCCCCACTGCCCCACTTTCTTAGCTGAGTCTCTGACCATTAAAAAAACAAACAGCAGATGTGGTAGACCAGTATGGGAGGCTAGATGCCCTTAAGTCTCGGCTATTTGGCAGAATCATAATCTTGATCAAGTGACTTAAACATCTGAGCCTTGATTTGCTCATCTTCAAATTGCAACTGATAATGTTGTCTAAGGGACCTGGTTGTTGAGAGGTAAGAGCAAATGAGGGTGCATGTACAAAAGCCCAGGGGTGAGGGGAGATGAGTCAAGGGTGGGAAAGGCACCAACATCTACAGAGCCTGATGCCTCATCCCCACCAGGCCAGGAGAGAGCATTTACAGGGATGCCCAGCCTTGCACCAGAAGAAAGTCAGATAAAAGCTGAGATCACCTCTTTCCCAGGTCTTTCCTCTGTTGGGAGGTGTCTATTTGTGTGGTTGCTGTGTGTGTCTTTGTCCATTTGAGCTGCTATAAAAAAAAATCCCATAGACTGGATGGCTTATAAACCACAGAAATGTATTTCTCACTGTTCTGGAGGCTGGAAGATCAGGGTGTCACATAGTCAGGTGGAGGCCTCTTCCTGAGTCATCATAGGTATCTTCTTGCTGTCCTCACACTGTGAAAGGCGTGAGGTAGTAATCTTATCCTGAGGCCCCCACCTCCTGATGTCAGCACCTCCCAAAGGCCACAGACCAGCATCGTTGGGGTGAGGATTCCAACATAGAAATTAGGAAGGGACATAAGCATTAAGGAGTTTCTCAGGGGGCATAGTGGTAAAGGATCCACCCGAGAATGCAGGAGACACAGGAGATGCTTGTTCGATTCCTAGGTTGGGAAGATCCCCTGGAGGAGGAAATGGCAACCTCACTCCAGTATTCTTGCCTTGAAAATTCCATGGATAGAGGAGCCTGGTGAGCTACAGGTCACGAGGTCGCAGAGTAGGACACAACTGAGCACCTGAGCACACACAGCAGTCAGACCACAGCAGTATGACTGGATTCAAATAAAACAAGCAGCTGTGCTTGACCCGGGTTGCCGAGCCCAGGTTTGGGGCCGTCCTTGAGAATGGCCTCCCCAAATCTGGAGGTCTGGGGGGCTGGGGAGATGAAAGGAGACATTTTAGTCACTTTGTCCAGTTGGAGTTTAGTTATCATCCAAAGAACCCTTTAAACTCTTGAATGAATTTTTCTTCCTGCTCAAGATCCTATGGGACACGGTCTTAAATCATCAAAGAAAACCACATGAGTGCTTGTAACTACAGGAGTGGTTACTCTGAAGAGTAACCCAGCCAGCCCTTCCCTCAGAGGCAAAATGCCTTATGTAAGGTTCACCCGGTACAATTCACAGGCCAGCAGCTTGAGTCTCTGACCTCTGAGGTCACTTTGGTTCCAATTCAAAGCAAATGGAGGTCTGATCTGCAGATACAGGTAAGAAGTAAAAGGAAAAGAAACAAAATCTGAGAAGCTGAGTGCAGCCCCAAGAGCATCCTCCCATGCCTCAAGCCCGTCTGCACCTGCGCGGCCCTGGCTGACGTGCTGGGTCCAGACCAGCCCAGTAGCATAGACTCCATATGGATGATGCTCTAGCTGCAGCGATGGGTAGAAGGTACCTGTGCATCTGGCTATAGCCCGACCTCAGCAGATGCTTAAGTCTCCCACTTGGGATAATCCTCTCCAGACTTAGTCCTTAGTGCAACTCAGAGCAAGAATTAAAACTTCCCCGTGGTCAGCCTCCGGCACTGGATTCTACAACTGTGGAATTTTGTTCTGCAACTGAAGGCCCCCAACCCAGAAGGGTCTGTCTACACCCAGTAAAGGTTAGCAGGCTGCAGCTGTGGACCCAGTCTGTCTGGGTGAATGTGCCGTCAAGAGGCAGTCCCAGTATCCACTGAAGAACAAAAACCCCCAGATCCCAAGGTGGGCCCTGACCAGAGCCCTGACCTAGGTCTCCCCAGCCTCCTGGGGCCTCCATTTGCTCATGTGTAAAATGTGGGGATTGGACCTGACTCCCCACTGTATGCATGAGAGGGTGCAGGAGAGGGCTCTCTGGGCCTCCAAACCCTACTGAGCCACAGAAGGAAGCCATGTACCCTGGTTCCCCTGCTCGGAGGTGGGGGAGGAACCACTCCTCCTCAGGCTGCTTGTGGGGGTCAGCTGTAGGCATTTTGAGGAGGCTCACAAGCTGGAAGGGTACCCAAAAGGACACAGCCATTGCCCCACAGAAGGATGAACAAATAGCTCAGTCTTGTTATGAGAGCAGCACAAGAAGAGGTTTTGCTGTTTGCTTATTTTTGATAAGAGGATTTATGGGAATTCACATATATTAACATATATCTTTGACACCATGACAAGATGTTCAAAAATGACACATAACTCAGAAATACTGTCTCTCACCAGAGACCTCCTGTAGCATCAGGTCTTCAGAGATTCCAAATTCATTTTAAATTAAAAAAAAAAAAAGCAAAACCAAGCAATTTAGAGTGCATTCTCTTGAGGGTTAAGTTAGCTTGAGTATACCAGTCATCACTACTTTTTTCTTACTCTTGTTGATACTGGTTTTATAATACAGATAATAAACATGAACATATAATAAACACAGGCCTGGAAATGCAGGACGTCTATCTTTCTTCAAAGCAGAGGATGTGGTCCTGATACACACTCCAGTTAAAAACAAATAAAACCAGAAACAGCTACCCAACCCTGCCAACAAATCAAACTGTATGTCTGCCTTGGTCCAGTTGCCCCATCTGAAAGGCTGACAGCACTGGTACTGTTGGACGTGGGGCAAACGGGAGTAGAGTGACTCAAACTGCCGGGTAAACTGCCCTGTAAACACACCGAAACCTGAGGAATGAATCCGAGCCTGATTCTCAGGATAGTTTAGCCCTTTGTGAGAACAGCCTTCATCTGTGCTCTGATTCATTAAAATGCTCAGGTCACCCTGTTTGCCAGGGATACTTGAGTTGCAGACGCTCTTAGAGGCCTTGAGCAGGCTTAGAAGAAATAAAGGACTGCAATTCTGCCTCCAAGGTATCTTCCTTCAAAGGAAGAAACAAGCAAAATTCACATAAAAAGAGAGCAGATGGTAACATATGTAAAGAAGTGCACTCTCACCAGGGTGAACAATGTGTCCAGTGCGGGGGTTATAGGATCAATGAACTGTGAGACTGGCAGACTCAGGGAAAGCTCTGGAAAGTAGTGACTCCATCACTTTGGAAGAGCAAAGATAGTCAGATTTCAGACACCCTGGTCAACAAGGTCTGTCCTCTAGGGTGACTCTCAGGACAAGCAGGCATCTGGGGACAGACAGGGGAGCAGAAAGGGAGCTGAATGGAGGGAGCCTCATGGAAGACCCTGTCCGTGCAGAAGGCGGCTCCTGTGCGTCTGTCCACTGAGCATACCTCCGGGGACTGGCGTCCATCGACAAGAGTCCACCCTCAGCTGAGAAGTGGGCAGCTCTGCCAAGGGATCAGGAATGGACCCACTAGAAGTTCAGAGCATCTGAAGAAGGAAATTCTGAGACAAGGTGAGGGAATGTTTTTATGACAACAGAAGCTGGAAGTGATAATACATAAAACAGCAAGGCTTAGGATAGTTTTAATTAGAAAAAAAGATAAATGACACAAAACTAGCATAATATTGGCTTCATTCCCTTGTGATCTTTTAAAGACAGCCTAAAAAGTCAGAGGAAAGCACATAGCCTGCTGCAATAAAAAAACAACAGTGAGGTGGATATTCATTTATATTAGTTATATTATTTTTCCATCAAGTCAATGATATCTGTACATTGACACCTGGGCATGATAGAATCCAAAATCAGTAACCTTCCTCCCAGCGTCCTAAGTCTAAGTTTCTGCACGCTGCTCAGACACCAGCCACTCCTCCAGGTTAGGTACCTGAAGCAGCTGCAGAGACTATAGCCACTGCATTGTTGGTTAGGAACTTAATCTGAAGCCTAGTTTCATTTTTTCTAAAATGAAGGTAACATCATCTACTCCAGACTGTTTTTCTGAGAATTAAATGAAATGACAGTGCTAAAGTTCTTTGTAAACTGTAGTGCCTAAAAGGGTCATAAAGGAGCCAAGGAAAAAGGAGAAAGAAAAATGCATAGCCTTACATGCATCTGTAGAAATATCCTCATGTACTTTGAACCGAGGGTGAAAAGTTAATTAAAGCTCCAGCGTCAAAAAGTTGACCCCATCTACAGCTGGCATTGTCATAATCAACCTTGTCCATTACCTGTGGGGGCGGGGCATTGTTTACACAGGCCTGAGGTACGTGGGGCTGACTGGAAACCACTGCTTCACTGCACAGCAACACAGGTCATAAGACTGATGACATCCTGCCTTCATTTACAATTTTGATATTTGTATCATGGATCTTTGCATTATTATATTAAATATTATTCCTCTTGACTACTGAGTTCTCCAGTGCCCCCTTCAATTTTGCACAGCAGGTGGGTTTCTCCTCTGCCTTCTCAACTGCAGCCCCAGGACCCTGGAGATGGATGTCACTCATTGTCGCCAGGCTTGATGTTGGTGGACCCTCTGTGCAGCCTCGGCCAAGCCTCTTCACCTTCCCTTCCATGTGCCCAATCTATGAAATAATGAAACTGTTGTGAAGGGTATAATGACTGACGTCAAGGACCTTCCAGTATAGTTGGGAAGCCAAATTGATAGAGTTCAAGGACAGTCTGAGCTGCTGAGTTATACACGGCAGCATAGCACAAGCTGTTGTTGGAAATGTTTTTATCGTTGTTCAGTCGCTCAGTCATATCCCACTCTTTGGGACCCTATGCACTGCAGCACACCAGGCTTCCCTGTCCTTCACCATCTCCCAAAGCTTGCTCAAACTCAAGTCCAATGAGTCAGTGATGCCATTCAACCATCTCACCCTCTGTCATCCCCTTCTACTCCTGCCTTCAATCTTTCCCAGCATCAGGGTCTTTTCCAACGAGCTGGCTCCTCACATCAGGTGACCAAAATATTGGAGCTTCAGCATCAGTCTTCAAATAAACATTCATGGTTGATTTCCTTTAGGATTGACTAGTTTGACCTCTTTACTGTCCAAGGGACTCTCAAGAGTCTTCCCCAACATCACAGGTCAAAGGCATCAATTCTTCTGTTCTCAGCTTTTATTATGGTCCAACTCTCACAACCATACATGACTACTGGAAAAACCATAGCTTTAACTATACAGATCTTTGTCAGCAAAGTAAAGGCTCTGCTTTTTAATATGCTGTCTATGTTTGTCATAGCTAGGAAATGGAGGATTCAGAAAAGAGGCGATGCTTGGGAGCCACAATGTCCATCTGATCGGTTCATTAAGGTAAATCTTCCATGAAACATATGAAGGTAAAGAAGAGGCATTTTCAACAAAGAAACACTGAAATGGGCTGAGATATGACACATTCATGTCTCTTGTCTGGCACAGGTATAATTAACCTCCACAAGAAACAGCTAGGGTTCAAGAGAAGAGTCTAGATTCCCCGAGTTGCTCCTAAAAACTCACAGCAAGTGGCAATATTTGAGGGCATTTCAGCTATTTCAGCACCAGACCTTAAAATGGTCTCAATGATTGCTTTTCACAACAACAACAAAAAAGCTCCAAAGTCATCAAACTCAAGAAAAGTCGGAAACTGTCAACAGCCAAAAGCAGGCTGAGGGAACATGAGAACTAAATGCACTGTGATGTCCTGGGTGCCTTTCTGGGACATAAGAGGCCACTGGGACATGAGAGGGCAGAAACTAAGGAATCTAAGCAGACTGGGGCCTTCACTCAGGCTGAATTCATCAGTTCTTTATAAATAACAGAGTAAGCTGTCAGGGGCGCATGGGGGTTCTGTACTACTTATGCAACTTTTCTATAAATCTAAAACTGTTATAAAATAAAAAGTTTATTAAAACAAACCAAAAAAAAAAGATTCTTAATGGAACAATACAACTAGAATCAGGAAGAGGGGCAAAGATAAAAGTGTGCCCTGACAATCCTGAAGGTCAAAGCCACTTGGGCTAAAGGCTCTTTTCTTGAGGTCTGAGTGGCTCCCCTGGAGGGAACCCAGAGTGGTCAACTGACTGAGGTTGGAGCAGGGGGCTAGGGCTCAGAACTCCTGCACCCAATACAGCTTAAAGTTCCAAGCCAGCCTGGGTCCTTTGCACAGCAGAAACTTACAGGGCCACCGCCTCAAGATGGAATTAAGATGAAATATCAGGAGAGGAAAGGTGAAGCTCAGGGCATGGGGAAGTTCTGTAGACATGGGGGCCCAGCTCACTCTGGGGCCTGGTAGTTTCCAGATTTCCCTGCTTGGAGAACTGATGAAGCACTGAGATAAACAAGCAGAAAGGCTCACTGAAAGCACTCCCTGCGTATGTGTGCACACAGGTAGCTACACAGACACAGTCCTCAGAGCCCAGTGACCAGCATGCGGCCCTTCAGCCAGTCCTCCTCCACCCCTCCACTCAGAAGGGTGATCCCACCTGCATGCACCACTCATTGGCTTCCAAGTCCAGATAAGACAGTTGCTCATCATGCGCAATTGCAGCCTTATTTCTTAAACCACAAAGACATAGCAGAGCTCTTGGGTTTGGTCTGCATTTATTCTGCCCCCTGAGAGACCATGCTACCCTAGAAGCAGTCTGAGGTGAGAACTCCATCCCTGGTGTAAGCACAGAGCCCGCCCTCCCGGCAACAAGCCCGCTTGATTTCTCAGCAGCAGACAGAGACCAACCATGCATGTCAGCAGACGGGCTTGAACAGCTAGCTGAAGTGTCCAGGGATTGGGCCAGACTCATAGAATCGCAGCCTTGTGGGCCCTGCTGGCTCTATCAGATCCTTCTGCTCAGCGTCTGGGGACATGTTCAGGACTTGCTGTTCAGTCTCGTTTTTCACTCAGCATGTACCTCCCTCCACTTCTATTTCTCTCTTCAATTCTAAACAAAGCTTTCCTTTCTGACTCCAGAATGACACAGGATGGGACCTGGGATACTTTGTTGCAGTACTTTCACCTGGACAGACATCCCCTCAAACCCTGAAACTATAAGGTACTAAAAATAACTGTATATATGAGCATTTGGAGAAGGAAATGGCAACCCACTCTAGTGTTCTTGCCTGGAGAATCCCAGGGACAGGGGATCCTGGTTGGCTGTTGTCTCTGGGGTCACACGGAGTCAGACATGACCGAAGCGACTTAGCATGAGCATTTGGGGCAAACTGTAAACAACAAGTTACCAAAAGACCAAAAGGAACTGCCACTTCTGAGGTGCCTGCAGCAAAAACAGGGTCCTGCTCATGATCCCTGCACACAGGCAAGACAGACCACCCAAGCCACCCCTACCCTCACCCCATTTAAGGAACCAGCTGGCCTGCCTCCCCAGGGATCAAACAAGAGAGCCTGTTACGTGTTCTCACTCTCTCATGCTGCAGCCCCCAATAAAGCCTTGCCTGAATTCCTGTTGGCCTCTTTTCCTCTTATCGATTTCTATTGATCAAAGAGTCCAAGGACCTCAATTGGTAACAAGAACATCCCTCATCTGGTTTGCATCTTGCCTTTAGAGGCCACCCAGCAGTAAACATACCCTGTCAGCTGCACAAGAGACCCCATAGGATTGAGGACATTCAATCCCTTCTCTTCAATCAACTCCAGCTTCAGCAATAATTTCACACAAGCATTGTCACCACCCTGTTCACCTTCATTTATTATCATCCCTTAAAATTAAGAACTCTATTCTCATAGCACAGTTTGGAGTTTAGAAGAAATTTAATGCTGGAACAATTTTTAAATATAAATTTATTGTTTTCTGACTTTTCCCTTTGGGGCACTATTGGATAACAATTTCATTAGAAATTTCAAATCAATGATTTGCTAATTCTATCATCTCTTCTACACTTTTTTTTTTACTGGCATTCTCTCTCTCTCTCTCTCTCTTTTTTTTTTTTTTTTTTGGTTGAACTGGGTATTCATTGTGTCTTATGGGCTTTCGGTAGTTGTAGCGAGGGGACATGTCTCTTTTGTTGTGGAGCATGGGCTCAGCACTTGCAGCTCATGACTTAGTTGCTCTATGGCTTGTGGTATCTTAGTTCCCTGACCAAGGATTGAACCTGTGTCCCTTGCAGTGGAAGCCCAGGGTCTTGACCACTGGACCACCGGGGAAGTCCCCCTGGCATTCTTCTTTAAAGCAAATCTTTCATTTACCAACGGAAGCAATTTGGCCAGCAGAATGGAGAAAATGAATGATTATGCTTTAAAAGCTTGTAGATAAGAAATTGATTCTTTGTTGCAACAAACTGAAAATGGAGGACTTCTCTGTCTCTCTCTGTTTTGGGGATCATTATGAATTCATAACCTCCATTTTAATTTTTTGTTTTTTAATCTTATTTTTATTTTTAAGACTTTCCCCATTAAAAAAATTTTGTTTATATGTTTATTTGTTTATGTATAGCTGCACTGGGCCTTTGTTGCCACATACTGGCTTTTTCTAGTTGCAGCGAACAAGGGCTACTCTCTAGTTGCAGTAGGCAGGCTTCACATTGTGATGGGGTCTCTTGTTGCAGTGCACAGTCTCTAAAGGGCTGCGGCTTTGGTAATTCAACTTGTGGGCTCAGTAATTGAAGCATTGTAGCTCTAGAGCAGAGAAGGCAATGGCACCCCACTTCAGTACTCTTGCCTGGAAAATCCCATGGACAGGGAGCCTGGTGGGCTGCAGTCCATGGGGTTGCTAAGTTGAACACGACTGAGCGACTTGACTTTCACTTTTCACTTTCATGCATTGGAGAAGGAAATGGCAACCCATTCCAATGTTCTTGCCCGGAGAATCCCACGGGCTGGTGGGGTGCCGTGTATGCGGTCATACAGAGTCGGACACGACTGAAGCAACTTAGCAGCAGCAGCAGCAACCCTAGAGCACAAGCTCAATAGGGTGCCAGTGTATAAAGCCAGGACCTCCAACTCAGAGCCCACACTTCTAGTCACCCTCTCTGACACTATNATGTTCTTGCCCGGAGAATCCCACGGGCTGGTGGGGTGCCGTGTATGCGGTCATACAGAGTCGGACACGACTGAAGCAACTTAGCAGCAGCAGCAGCAACCCTAGAGCACAAGCTCAATAGGGTGCCAGTGTATAAAGCCAGGACCTCCAACTCAGAGCCCACACTTCTAGTCACCCTCTCTGACACTATTCTTTACTATTCAGAGTACATTAACCAATGGAAAAGGTGACTTTTTTGACATAAAGTCTTTCACATATGACACTGTCACATGAATCCTGAGAAACCGACTTACACATTCATTTATGATTGAGTACCTTCTGGCAGGTTTTGTCCTGCCAAAAATAACTTTAAAAGTGGGATTAAACATTTTAAAAATCATTTTCTATGCATCAGAGAGCCACTGAAGCAAAGAGGACTGGAGGGTCCAGGATTCCAGAGAGGGAAGAGCCACGGATGAATGGGCCAGCTTTGTGCAACTATGTTAACCCTTGGAACACTTGCAGAGGCTGAGGACAAGTCAAGGGCTGAAATGCTGGGCTCTTCCAGGGCAAAGGTGCCACTGGGACAGCTTAATGAAATGGACTAATTCCTCAAAATATACAAACTACTATAGCTCATCCAATATGAAATAGATCATTTGAATGACTCTCTGAATATTATGGAAATTGAATTCATAGTTTAAAACTTCCCAAAATAAAAACCTCTGAGTGGAGATTTATACCAAAGATTTAGAGAAAATTAACACCAACTCTACACACCTCTTCCAGAAAACAGAATACAAAAGGAATCCTTCTCTATTGATTTATGAACTTGGTATTACCCTGGCTTCAAATTCAGGCAAAGATAATTCAAGGAAAAAAGGAAGCCACATGCCAATATTTCTCATGAATATAGAAACACAATTCCTTAAAAAATATTGCAAATGAAACTTATCAATATATTTAAAAATTGTACATAACCAATTTTATTGGTCTTTATTCTAAGGATGCAAGGATATTTTAGTATTTTAAAATTAATCAGTATTAAAATCATATTAACTGGCTAGGAAGAAAATGGACTGGAATGGGAGAATTTAACTCAGATGACCATTATATCTACTACTGTGGGCAGGAATCCATTAGAAGAAATGGAGTAATCATCATGGTCAACGAAAAAGTCCGAAATACAGTACTTGGATACAATCTCAAAAAAGACAGAAAAATCTCTCTCCATTTCCAAGGCAAACCATTAAATATCATAGTAATCCAAGCCTATGCCCCACCAGTAATGCTGAAGAAGCTGAAGTTGAACGGTTCTATGAAGACCTACCAGACCTTTTATAACTAACACCCAAAAAAGATGTCCTTTTCATTATAGGGGATGGGAATACAAAAGTAGGAAGTTAGGAAACACCTGGAGTAACAGGCAAATTTGTCCTGGAATATGGAATGAAGCAGGGCAAAGGCTAATAGAGTTTTGCCAAGAGAACA
>SJYA01007400.1:0-18615 GCA_006410615.1 Neotragus moschatus
ACTCACCCTCATGCTGAAATCCTGCTTTGAAGTGTTCAGCTCCTCACTGCTCTGCAGTGGGCAGCAAACACCTACCCAGCCCTGTAAGATTCAGGGCTGAGAGAAGAGTTCTGGATTTGGGCGCTGGCACTACTCAGAGGGGATCGAATGCTCCTTCTGCCCATCCTATCTAACTCCACAGTGGTCCCAGGTCTCAATCCCACCTCCCTGACTTCTCTCACCATCTAAGAGTCGTCCCAGAAGGCTCCTGTTCCTTCTGACTGCCCCCCCCCCCCCCCTTCCCCTACTCTCTACGTGGCCAGTTCCCTTGCATCCTCTGGGTCTCTTGAACATCAGCTCCTCAGGAGACCTCCCTGGACAAGCTTGCTTTGGCAGCCTCCCATATCATTCTCTGTCTTCATTTCCTCCAAGCGCTTACACAACTTATANCCCCCCCCCCCGCCCCTTCCCCTACTCTCTACGTGGCCAGTTCCCTTGCATCCTCTGGGTCTCTTGAACATCAGCTCCTCAGGAGACCTCCCTGGACAAGCTTGCTTTGGCAGCCTCCCATATCATTCTCTGTCTTCATTTCCTCCAAGCGCTTACACAACTTATAAGGTAATCTGCTGCTGCTGCTGCTAAGTCGCTTCAGTCACGTCCGACTCTGTGCGACCCCATGGACAGCAGCCCACTGGGCTCCCCCGTCCCTGGGATTCTCCAGGCAAGAACACTGGAGTGGGTTGCCATTTTCTTCTCCAATGCATGAAAGTGAAAAGTGAAAGTGATGTTGCTCAGTCCTGTCCGTCTCTAGACACTATCTTTGGAAATTAAAATAAGCAAAACTTTCCCTTGCATGTGCCCTACTCTTCCTCCCCAGAACCTGGCAACCTTCCCAGCAAGAAGGTGAAGGGACAGTTACTTCCTGAGGGAAGAAGACGGGATTGAGAAAGTCTTACTCCAGACGGAGGCAGCAGCAGTGTGGCACGACCCCTGGCTCCTGAAAGGGAGGTGGAAGGAAGGAAGAAGGAAGACAGGCAAGCCAAGAGGTTAGGTCCTGGGGCCCTGGGTGCCTACCTCCTGGGGACAGACCTGGATGGGGGTGGGGTGGAGAGGCCACAAGGACATCAAGGTAAGGCCTGGAGGCACCTGGACTAGTGCTCACTTCCCAGACATGGACTTCCAGAGGATGTTCAGGTAGAACCTGTTTGAACACCCTGAGGGGCAGTAACTCAGTAGCTTCAGGCATGGCTGGTCAACAAGATTAGATACTGCAGATGAAGGCTCTGGCCCCTCCCCTTCTGGCCCTGGGCCGAGAGGCTGGAGCACTTCCAGAAGGCGCAGCAACTGGCAGAGACCTGGGATCAGGTCAGAGGGTTCATGCATTTGGTGACTTCACTACAAGGAGCAAGTGGCCAGGACAAGGACTTCACGGACAAGTGCTCTCCAATAACCCCCTAAAAGCCAAGAGATTAGTTACATCTCAGAGGCTGCTCCTCTACAACAGAAACCAGAAAGAACCCAGAGGGTCCTTGGTGGACCTCCGGCCACTGTGAGGTCTCAGAAACCCTCTCTTCTCGTACCCAAATATCACCTTCAAGAGGAACAGGGTTAGTGGACAGAAATCCAAAAGACTGATTATTTGTCCAGAAGAGACAGTCATCCAAGGAGAACGTTTAAGCCAGAAGAGACTGGAATATTGTAGTAGGCAAGCGTAAAATAAATAAGTGGAGGAGGGCAGAAAATAGCCTTTTTCTGCAGAAGATAGGAGGCTTTGGATGAAGGCACCCTCACTTCTCAGTAGAGAGGTAAGGAGAAGAGGGGATCATGTATGCTCTTGGGGAAAACTGGCACATGTTCCCCAGCATTTTCTTCTAAAACTGTCATTCAAACTTGGTTCAAGAGCAGCCACGCTGACGGCGAAACTGACCCCAACTGCACTGGCATGGGGGGAGTGGTAAGGCCAAAACTCTCCAGGAAATAATTCATGAGTAAGATCTAACTTATTTTATATCAGATTTTTACCTTAAACCTGCTTAAAATTTTCTGAAACATAGATGTTTATATAAATAGCAGCAATAGAGTACACTGGTTAAGCTGGACTTCATTAGTCATTAATCATCTCATTAACATATTCAACAGATATTTTTTTGAGCTCCTCCTATGTACCAGGCACTGGGCTTGCTGCCAGGGATACTGAGGACAAAGCAGGTAAGTTCCCTCCTTTCACGGAGCTCACAGTCTAGAGAGAGTGACAGCACGAGTCAAAGAATGACATCTAGGATTCACTGGGCACAGTGACGACAGCTCAGCATGAGCCCGGGTTCTGCCTGGTCTGCCACCTACTGGCATGTAGCCTTGGCCATGTTGGTTAAGCTCCCTAAACTCTAATAACACCTATGTATTTGGAGGACTTAGCTAGCATATAGTAAGTGCTCAGCAAGTGTTAGATTTTACTGTTATTACTATTACTATTTTTAATCATCACAAGAAGTTCCTAGCCACAGTTTACTCTGTAGTGGTTACTGGAAATTCTTTTTGGGCTTTTTGAAGTTGCTACTTCATTGCTCTATATGTATGCATGTGTGCAAAAGTGTGTATATGTGTATAAAAATTGCTGTTCTTTTAAGTTTCTGTTATATCTTTTCTAAAAAGATCTACATAGCAATTTTGATATCCTATGTAGCTGAGACAAAAATCAGCATGTGATTATTTAAATACTGGATTTCAACAAAGGTACCCATCAAGTGGGAATACCAAATAAGAGAACTAACATTTTCTAAATCATGCAATTATTTAAATACTGGATTTCAACAAAGGTACCCATCAAGTGGGAATACCAAATAAAAGAACTAACATTTTCTAAGTGTGGTTTGTTTTATTGCTTGTTAAATTATACACTGTACTCACCAATCCAAGAATAAAATGTTTTAACCTTAAAGCATCTAACCAGTTTAAGATTTGATGACACTTGGGACACTGGGTAAATTTTCAAGATCTCACTTAATGTAGTCTTGTTAGTACTCATCATTCTGTCAGCCACAACCCAGAACTTTCCCTGCTTTACAAAGAAGAAAGTGGAGGCTCAGAGGGCATGAGAAATCTTCTCAAATCCAACCCAAATGAACTTGTTATTGAGGCTTTTTTATTTTAACCCTACTTTGCTTAACTCCAATGCTTTGCTCTTTCCAGGGTCCATATTATCTCTAAAAATTTCTCTGAGAAGCAAAGGAAAAAAGACCAAGAGAAGCAGAAAAGGTAAAAGATGAAAGACAGAGGTGAAATATAAGAATTACTAGAAAAAAAAATCAGAACAGGAAAAGAAGCAACACTAATGAACATAAAAAAACTTCCTGTGCAAAAGAAAGATCTGTGTCCTTGAGTTGAAAGGGTCTACTTTCAGCTCAAGTGTTCAGAGCCCACCGTGGCCAGCAGGTATTTGTTAAATCTCAGGTTGCTTTTCTACCTCGTGATACTGATGAAAGGAGCTAAACCTCTAAGAAATCCTAGGAGCACAGCTGATTCAGCGGTTGAGACTGGCTGGTGGAACAGGGGTCCCCCAGGGACTGGGCCTGTGTAACAGTATTATACTCCACTAAATTTTATTTATTTTAGTTGAAGGTGAGTCAGCTGATCACTTTCAGTACCAGTAACAGCAAAGGTTAACACAGTCCTGTATGCCCAGAGGGCAGGGACTGAGGGGGAGGTACATGTCTGCTTAGTGGCTTACGTAGGAAAAGCTGATATTCAACTCAGAGCATGAAGGTCTCTCCTGTGAAACTCAGAGCAAGGTCTCTCCTGAGAATAATCCTCAGTAGGCCCCCTCAAAAATCCTTGTAGGAAAAAAGCCAACAATGACACTGATTAAACTCTGGAGTGGTGCTGAAACTCCAAGGGCAGGTCAGACACTCACTGTTTTCCTCCAAAGGATCGCACGGTATTGAGGGACACGCTGATTGTTTTGGTCAGAGAGGGTCACAGACAGGAAGAAGGGGCTCTTCTCGGCATCGTTTCCAATGTAGTTCTGATGGACTGGAAAAGAGGCAGATTCAGAATGTGAAAATGCAGCTGGCTCCTCTGGGTGCTGGGAGCAGTGGCCGCTGCAGGTGGAAGCCAGCCCTTCCCACAGGATCAGAGTAATGGTAATCTCCAGCCCAGCTCAGGACAGAACCTGGAGACTCTGCCCTAATCATGCTTTCCAGGTCCCCCTGCCGGGGATGGGCTCAGGAATGAACATGTGATCCAATTCTGGCCAGTGAGACAAGGGAAGAAGTGTGTTAAGGGGTTTCTGAAAAGCCTTCCTCACTGCTGAAGATGGCCTTCCTTTTTCCCTTGGAGATGGTGGTGTCTAGAAGTGATGCCTGGAATTACTACAACCATCTTGTCGCTCTGAGGAGGGCCGGCACAGACGGCATCCTGAGCCTTTGACTCCAGCAGCCCCAGAGCCTGCCCTGCCCCTGCTCTCCTGTTCTCTCCCTTGAAATGCAAGCCAGCTGAGGCAACTGAAGGTATCCAAACTGATGGCACCACTTTTCTCAGAAGTTCTCACCACTACAGGCAAATGCTTCAAGTAATTGGGAAGATAGCAACTTTCCCTCCATTTCTTTCTTTATAAAGAGATATGTCTTGCCAAATAAATGAACTTAGAATAATACAGTGTCTGATTTTTAAAAAGATATCATTTAGGTCCAATTAAACAGCTCAAGTATCACATCTTCTACAAACAAATCAATAAAAATAAATTAATGAGTTAGCCTGATAAGCAATTTCTTCAACTCATTTCTAATCCTGCCATAGTGATTACACTTCCATTTTCACTACTATCTGTTGCTAACCATGCTCCTGTTTTCATCTTTCCATATATGATCACATGAGTCCTTCATGTCAAAGTGTACACCACAATCATGATAGAGTTCTTAGTATGTGTCAGGCACCAGGCTTACTGGTGCTTCATTGACACTTCTGTTCAAACCCCCTAGGCATATATATACTAGTAACATCCTTGCTTTAAAGATAAGGAAATTAAGACTCAGAGAAGTGGGAATAACTGGTATAGGGTCCTATATGGATAATACCAGACACAGGAATCAGTCTGTAGTCCTGAGGGCAGGGATTATAACTACCTTTGCCAGAGCACAGTGCCTGGCACATGGCAGGTGACAAATAAACCCTGGTCCCCAGAACCTATAGCATAATGCCTCTCTGTTCTGGACTGGCCCTGGAGCTCAGGGAATCCTTTCTCTCCTCATTACCTTGAATCAAGCGTTCAAGACCCACTGCAGACTGAGTACAGGCCTTGTTAAGTCTAAAGTCGCTTGTGCCCTGCAAATTTTTCTTATCTTGCAAATCACTTATTCAGACTACTTAATCCTCTGTAACTCCCCAGGGACAAAAACAACTGGCAAAAACAAATTAAAAAATTAAAAATATAAGTAACAAATTTGAAACTGAGAAAATCTGCTAGGGCTGAGACTCTGAGTCGAATCTTCAAATCTATAGAGGTTACAACTGACCTTGAAATGAAGTGCGCTAACCTCAGTATTCTCTAATCCAATAAGTTTCACATATACAGGGTACCAGAAATTACACTGACACTAATTTTCATTCTGAATATCCTTTCTTCCCAACCACTGGAATGGCATAATTACCTTGTCCTAAAAAATACTTGAAATACCATCTGGTGTGGTATTCTGGATTCTCTAAGTGCACGTCTGTCCTTCGCCAAGTACCTGGCAGAGCAGTTGCGTTCTGTAATGGAACAAAGTTATGCCATTAAGAGACTTTGAAAGTAAGTAAGGTAGCAATGAACCAGATGCCAAAGAAGCAGAAAAGTCACGGTTAAAAGCTTACGAACAGGGCTGTAATCACATGTTCTTATTAGAAAAGACACCCAGTCTAAATCCACATCATATAAATTTTCTGGAGGTCCTTGAGGTGGAGGAAAAAACATCAGGTGAACCAGTAAGCTAGGCGACTTCTAACTTAAATATAACTTGAATTCAAAGTTTTTTTCCTTTCTGGTACGAAGCTTCCAGGATATTTGGAAGCTGGTGCCCCCTAGAGGCAGGCCCTTCTGATTGTTATCCCTGTAACAGGCACATTTCACCTGGAAAACATCCTGGCATCTTATCTGTGTTCATATTTTTTGTAAAATTAAAAAAATTTCATTACAAGTAACTCAATTGATATGGAAAATGTGGATAAACATAGTGAATAATCTGAATAATTTGTCCAAAAATAGTCATTATGAATGACTTGATATGGTTCCTTCTAATTTTTTTCCCAACATTTTCTTACCAAAATGGAATCATACTGAATGTACAGTTTGAAACTCCACTGACATCTCTGTTGCACCATGTGCCAGACTACTGGCGGCTTCTTTTCTCATTCTGACATGCCTCTAGAGATTTACTAGACATTTGTGGTCAGTGGTGCTTTCTTTATCATGCTGAAGAAGTTCCCTTCAATTCCAAGTTTATAAAGAGGCTTTTCTAAGAAATGGATATTGAATTTTACTGAAAGCTTTTTTGGGGCAATGATTGAGCAAATAGGTTAAATGGGGAAAATCACAGTAATGTAATGAATTACCCTAATGGCTCTTCTGATACTGAATCATTGTTAGATTTCTGGAATATACCCTTCTAGGTATTCTTCTGATATACTTACTGCTAGATTTAAAAAAATGGCTATGTATCATATTTATTAGATGAATCTATAGGTTTCTTTTCTGTATGTACTTCTGGCATGCCTTCAGGGTTACATTACTTTATAATGTAAGTCAGGATGCTTTCTGTCTTGCTCACTGCTCTGGAAATACTGATATTCACGGAAAGAGCTCTACATGCCAGGTCCTAGGCCACACACTTTACACACATCACCTCCATAGTGTCTCCACCAACTCATGAAACAGAGTTGATTTTAGCCCCCTACTTTCAGGCAAGGAAATTGAGGCTTAGAGAGGCTAAGTATGTTGCCTAAGGTGGCAGAGATAATAAGCAGTGGAGCTGAAACAGAAATCAAATCCAATGTCAGAATTTTTTTTTTTAATCTTAACCATTACATCATCTTCTGCATGCTTTATTTAATGTTTTGCCTTTTTAATCTATCAAGGGGTAAAAAGCAGGCTAAAATTTCACATACACACACACACAGACATATATATATATATATCCTTACACCCAGGTGTGCCAGTTGGTAAAGAATGTGCTTGCTAACGTAGGAGATACAAGAGATGTGGGTTTGATCTCTGGGTAGGAAATATCCCCTGGAGTAGGAAATGGCAACCTATTCCAGTATTCTTGCCTGGAAAATTCCACAGACAGGGGAGCCTGGTAGGCTATATTTCATGGGGTTGCAAAAAATCAGGCATGACTGAGCACACACACGCATCCACACCCATATATATAACTTTCTTTTTGGCGATAATTTTAAACTTACATAAAAACTGCAAGAATAAGAAGAGTGCAAAAAGCATCTGTCTGCCCTTTACCAGATTTACCTACTGCTAACATTTTACCCGACTTGTTCACTACTTTCTCTCCCTCTACACATACACACACACACACACTTTTTCTGAATCATTTAAGACTAAATTGCATAAATAATAGCCCTTTATTCTTAAATACCTCAGCGTGTATTTCCCAAGAAAATCTTTTTACATAACCCACGATACAGCTTTATCAACAATTGTAAATGTAACCTTGATATAATCCTTTAATCTATCATCTGTATTCCAGTTTTGTCAACTGACTCAACAATGTTGCTTGAAGCATTTTCATTTGATTGTCATGTCTCTTTAGACTCTAATCTGGAAATTTTCCACAGGTTTTCTTTGTAATTTATGACACTGACATTTCTGAAGAATGTAGCACACATATACCTCTTCTTTTTCTTTTTTTAAATAAATCACTCCTCATTTGGGGTTTGTATGTTTCTCTATGATTAGATTCAGGTGATGCGTGCTTGTTGGAATACAGCATAAGCAAGGATTGTCCTTCTCAGCGGATCGGATTTCAAGATGTCCATTTGTTTCTCACTGGTGACAGTAATGTTGATCACCTGCCCAAAATGTTGCCTCTCAGTTTTGACCTGGTGTGATTTGAGAAGAGCATATAATTGGATTTTGTTCCTCAAAGAATCTCTGGCTGATTCACTGTCAACAGTTATTCGTTTTATAACCCCAAACCACGGGCAGTGCTCCTGGTCCACAGCTCTCTTCACTGTGCCACCATGTAGCATGCAGCTATGACATCACCTGGAGTCCAGCAGCCAGCCTCAGGCATCATCTGACCAGATATCAGTGAGGTCCAGCTAAGGCAACTGGCCTTACACCGTCAGACCCACAGTGTATGGTGTCATGGTTCCAAGACCCTGGATCCTAGAAAGCATCAGCAGAGCCTGGAGAGGAGACTCTTCAGTCACCAGGACACTTAAGCCTCTGGAACCTCCAACACTTGCATGGCTCAGAGAGCTTCTTCAGCATCCCCAGTGATTTCTGATGGGCATTGAGAATCAATGCTCCATACCAAGCATTAGAACCAAGGGTTCTAATTAGGGCACATTAGAACCAAGGGTTCTAACAGAACCCAGAGAGAGCATGAACTTGGTTGGGGAAAAAAAATCTTTCTTTTCCCTAGTTTTCAACTGAAATTCAGCATTTCATTCAATTATGAATGTATGGAAAAAAAAAAGTAGAAGGAACAGCCTTGATAATCATGTCACCAAAAAGAAAAAGAAAAGAAAAGAAAAGAAAAATCACACTTTCAGAACTCATCCCAGTGAGTACAGATATCTCAAAATACTGTTGATGCCGTTCCCTGATCAAAATTACAAGTTATGAGAGCTGCTGCTGAATTTGTTACTGTATCCATTGAAAAGCATGTATATTACAGTATTATAAATTAGGTTTAAAAGTAATTTTGATAACTATTTCAATACAACTGTTTTCCTTTGTAATTCCATATATCTTGTTTCAAGCATAAAAAAAATATTATTCTGCAAAGGAGGTTCAAAGGCGGAGAAAATGTCCTCTGACTCTAGATCTTCTGCAGCCCTGAATCTGCAGACTTGCCTCCTAGTGCTCTGAGTGTTGGCGCCAGCGGAGTGGAATAATACAGGTGAGGCAAGAGGCGGCATGCACCTGGGAGTGAGAGATGGGACTCTGGCCGGTGTCACACCCCAAACCTCTATTGAGTACAAACCATCAACTATGAGTTCTTTTTCTAATGATCAAAAAGATACCTATTTAACTTTCATCTTCACAGAATACTAAACTAAACTGAGGAGAAACCCAACACCCAAAAAGTTGTGAGTCTCACAGAGCAAGACACTTCCTGTCCCTTGTTAAAAGCACACATGATGAGGTGTAAAGACAAGAAAACATGCAGGAACTGACAAAAGAAATGGAGGCCAAGCAGAAAACAAAAAAATTCCTCTGTTCAGGATCCCAGAAGAAAGACTCTGAAGACCAGTTCCAATTCCTGATAAGCAGCAGCAATAGATGGGAAGTGCACAACTCTTTCGTGTACAGTGAAATGATTTTCAAATATATATATATATATATATATATATATCGGAGAAGGCAATGGCACCCCACTCCAGTACTCTTGCCTGGAAAATCCCATGGACAGAGGAGCCTGGAAGGCTGCAGTTCATGGGGTCACTGAGGGTCAGACACGATTGAGTGACTTCACTTTCACTTTTCACTGTCATGCATTGGAGAAGGAAATGGCAACCCACTCCAGTGTTCTTGCCTGGAGAGTCCCAGGGATGGGGGAGTCTGGTGCGCTGCCATCTATGGGGTCGCACAGAGTTGGACATGACTGAAGTGACTTAGCAGCAGCAGTATATATATGTGTGTGTGTGTATATATATGTATATCCTTGTGGGCTTTGAAGTTGGCATTAGTGGTAAAGAAACTGCCTGTCAATGCAGGAGATGCAAGAGATGTGGATCTAATTTCTGGGTCCGGAAGATCTCCTGGAGGAGAGCATGGCAACCCACTCTAGTATCCTTGCCTGGAAAATCTCATGGACAGGGGAGTCTGGTGGGCTACAGTACATGGGGTCTCAAAGAGTCGGACAGGACAGAAGCAAATGAGCACACATGCACATATACCTTTTGAACTACCTGATCAAGACAGAGAAGCTTTTCAGTACCCCAGAAGGTTCCTTCATGCATTTTCCCAGTCAACATTCAATCATACTCTAAAAGGTAAGCACTATTGTGACTTTTATCACCATGGCTTAGTTTTACTTGCTCTTGAACTTCATGGAAACCAAATCATATCATCTGTTTTCATTTGAGTCAGGTCCCTTGTTCTTAAACCTTACGCGTGTGACATTCACTTTATCAGTGAAGCAGTAGTTCATTCTTGCCACACTGCTACACAGCAGTCCATGTATGAACTCCAAAATTCATGCATTCACTTTCCAGTTGATGGACATATGAATGGTTTCCAGTTTTTGGTAATTAAGAATAAAGCCATGATAGGGACTTCCCTGGTGGTCTAGTGGTTAGGACTCTGTGCTTCCAATGCAGGGGCCACAGGTTTGATCCCTGGCCAGGGAACTAAAGATCCTACATGCCACATGGAGTGGCCAAATTAAAAATAAATAAAACTCACACACAGAAAAGAATAAAGCCACAGTGAACTCTCTTTTCTGTTGGGTGTACATCCTGGGACCCAGAGGATACAGACATTCAGTTTGAGTAGATATTATCAACAGTCTACAAGAGGAAGGCACCAATTTACACAATTAGCAATAAATAGAAGAGTTCCAGTTGCTCCACATTCTCTGATCAACTCTGAGCAGTTCAGTGTTTTAAATTTTAGTGGTTCTAGAGTGGGTGTGCATGTGTGTCTGCTACGTTGCTTCAGTCATGTCCGACTCTTTGTGACTCTACGAACTGTAGTCTGCCAGGCTCCTCTGTTCATGGATTCCCCAGGCAAGAATACTGGAGCAGGATGCCATGCCTTCCTCCAGGGGATGTTCCCAACCCAGGGATCAAACCCATGTCTCATGTCTCCTGCACTGGCAGGCAAATTCTTTGCCACTACCGCCCTGGAATGGGTGTAGCAGTATCCAACTGTTGTTTTAGATTTACAATAAATTTTAACTATTTTAAGTATGACCTAAATTTTAGAGAAGATTCCAAAGATATAGAAACTCCTACAGCACTTCAAGGTGACAATGAAACATTATGTACTTGATATCAATCAAAAAGAAAGCTAGGAGGAAATATTCTGATGAATACATTTATCAGACAGCCAAACTTTAACATTGCAAATACCCATACTAATTGTATCCCTTTTTAGATAATCATTTGCTAGAAGGTATTGTGGAGTAATTAACTCAAATTTTTCTATACTGCAGACCTGCCTGAACACGTCCACAGGGTTGAATGAATCTTGAGACTGAACCATCTGTGCATTAGATTCCAAAGCCCACAAAAGCTCCTTGTTGTGTTCCTTGTTTTGGTTTGTTTAACCACATGTACTTGTGGGATGTGAAGGACGATGACTGTATATGGTCAAGATACTGTGAGGAGAACTTAATCAAAATCCATGTGTAATACCCCCGTTTTTATCTGTATGCTCTCTAATATTTGACTTTAAGCAGGGAGTCCACATAACACAAGCACTTTGACTACAGATGCGAACCATAGTTTCATATGATGCCTGTAATTTTTCAGAGTCCTTTCTAGAGTGAGTTTAATTAATGAGTGAATGTTTTAAAACTGACTTTCCCTCACTTTCTAGGCTAAATTGCAAAAGAACACTGGCAATAAAAAGATGGATCTTTAAAATAATAAATTAAAAAATGTCAACTTGCAAATATAAATATAAGCTGGTTGAAGAAAGTGAAATCACATGAAATTGAAATCCTTTCTTTCTCCCAACCCCCATGTCCTAATCTACTTTCTTTCCCTATAATAACTGTGTCACCAGATTGGTTTGGATAGTCTCAGGTCCTTTTATGCATTTACAAAAATGTGTTTATACATATGCACACACACTCACATACATACATATATACATAGACACACATGATCTGCTTTCATAAATGGGGCAGTATTATAGACACTACACTGAAATTTTTTCACTAAGAAAAAATCTTAGATTCCTGTCAGTACCTACAGATCTACCTTGTTCTTCTTAACAACTACATAGCTTTTTAAAAAAATTAAAACACTTCAGTTGAGTATAGATGTAAAACCTATATAAACATAAAAGGGCCTAAAGTAGAAAGTTAAGGTCCCCTAACTTCTTCCCTGACCTCCCATTTCCACTCCAGAAGCAATTACTATTAAATTCTAAGGTGTCCCTTTGGAAATTTTATTGCATATTGGCAAGCACGTTTACCATTTTTGTTTGTTTTTAAGGAAATGGGATGATATCAAACAAACCATTCTGGAGTTTGCCTTTAAGTCTAGTGCTGTATGGTAAACATTTTCCTACGGTATTATATTTACCCCTACCTCATTCTAACAGCTACTAAGCATTACATTGTATAAATGTATCATGATTTTCAAAATCATTCCTCTGCTGATTGAAGTTGAGGTTGTTTCCTGGTTATTTTTTTTTCCTATTTTAAAACAATGCTCCAATGCACATCCTAGCAGTAGAACTGCTGACCAAATGGCACATAAATGTTTTCTTTTTCTTTTTTATTCTTTTATATTTTGGCCATGCTATGTGGCATGTGGGATCCCAATTCCCCAACCAGGGATCCAATTCACACCCACTGCCTTGGCAGTGCAGAGCTTTAATCACTGGACCACCAGGGAAGTTTCAGTATATGTATGTTTAATAATTACTAATTGCCTTCCCAAAGGATTGTACTCATTTACATGTCCCCCAACAGTGTGTAATCCCATGGACAGAGAAGCCTGGTAAGCTACAGTCCACAGGGTCCCAAAAGAGTCTGACATGACTTAGTGACTAAAACAACAGCAGTGTGTAAGAGAACCATTCCTGTGNATATGTATGTTTAATAATTACTAATTGCCTTCCCAAAGGATTGTACTCATTTACATGTCCCCCAACAGTGTGTAATCCCATGGACAGAGAAGCCTGGTAAGCTACAGTCCACAGGGTCCCAAAAGAGTCTGACATGACTTAGTGACTAAAACAACAGCAGTGTGTAAGAGAACCATTCCTGTGCTAAGGAAGATATCTGTAAAAAGCTGAAAGGCTGTCCCCCTGATTCATCATATACTAATTGCTACACACAAGTGAGCTGTAAGGGAGGTCTCCAGTGATCTACCCGAGGGTCAAATTCATTTTAATTAATAACCTGAATGAGGATGCAGATGGCAGGATAAGCACATCTGAAGGTAATACAAGATTCTCAGGGAGGTTAGCCTACTGGCTAACAGATGACAGATCAAGATGTCAAAAAAAATGACTATTAGCAATCATGGGACAAATGAATAAGATTAAATTCAGCCTGGACAACTATAAAATGCTACACTTAGGTACAAACATGAATTGCACAAGTACGTGGTGGAGAAGGCCTGGTGCTCTAAAGCAGCAATTTTCTGTCTCTTTTTTTTCATCCAGTAGGAGATGGAGGTTCAGCAACCTTGAATCCTTATCTGGTAAGTGGTGGAGCTGAGGTCTGAACCCAGGTTTGTTTGGCTCGAATACGTCTCCACTGCACCATTAAGTTGCCTCACAGCGAAATAACAGCACACATGGGAAAGACTGGGGTAGGGCTGGGGGTGGGGATCGTATACTGTAGGTGTCTAATGAGTCCTCAGGCTTCGTGAAAAGAGGAGCATGTGCATAGCAAGGAAGAGGCGGAGTCAGCCTCTGCGGTGGTGTGGGGCGAGCCCAGAGCTAGCTGTTCATTCCTGAGCACTTCCACCTAAAAGATCCATTAACATGCTCCTCATACGTGTCAAGGAGCAGTGGCCAGGGTGATGATACGTGGAACTGAGTCCATGTCTTAAAACAGCAGATGTCCTGGAATGCTGGAAAGCCTGTCATGTGGAAGAAGGCTCAGCCTTACATTACAGGCTCCAGAAACCATAAATAGAAACTCTGAGTGGAAAATACAGACGGATGGATGCTGTTCAATAGAAAGAACTTTCTAGCAATGAGAGATGCCAAAAAACGGAATGAACTTTAGAGTTGTGGTGCAATGGGAAATATATATTTGGTCTTTGGTTCCTGGCACAGAGCTCCCAAAGCCCTTGGAACTTCCTGAGTAATAAACGTGACGGGGCATCTTTTGTCCAGATGAGGCAACTCTTGGTGGGCCCCCCGCTAGCTTCAGGAGGGGCTGGCAGCTCGAAAGAACAAGCTTGATTAGAAGCTTGGAGCTTTCAGCCCTACCCTGCAAACTTTGGTGAGGGGAAAGGGGCTGGAGATCGAGTTAATCAACAATGGCCAATGATTTAATCAACCACACCTAAGTGAATTTCTGGGCTGGTGTGACATCAAGGTGCTGGGACGATGGTGGACCCAAAGAGGGACAGGAGCTCTATGCCGCAAGCCCCATCCCCTGCCCTCTGACTCTCTCCTGTTTGGCTGTTCCCGAGTTGTATCCTTTCTAATGAATGGGTATGGTAAGTAAAGTGCTTTCCTGAGTTCTGAGAGTCACTTCAGTGAATTACTGAACATGAGGAGCGGGGTATGGGAACCTCTGACTTAGTAGCCAAGTCAGACGGATGTGTGGGGACCTAATACTTGACCCCGGTATCTGAAGTGAGGGCAGCTGGTGGAACTGAGCCTGAAACTCATGGAGTCTGATGCTAGCCCTGGGTTGTCAGGGTTAGAATTGAACTGAACTGTAGGAGACTTGACTCAGTTGGTGTTGGAACTGGTTGGTATCCAGAGAGAACAAAAATCTATCAAGGAGAGATCAAGTTTCCACTCCTGGAGATAGTATATATTCAGGCAGGGACAGATGAGCTGACTGTTCGCAAAGCTGTTTCAGGGATTCATGCCTTGGGTGAGGATGGGCTTAGATGAACTCTGGAGCAGGAAGGTATGGTCCACGGACTGTGCTGATCTGCCAAGAGTCTGTGATGGAGTCGACAGTAGTGGAGAGCTAGTCTTAGGGGTCGCAACCAAATAAACAAATACATAGTTTTTAAAAAGAACCATTTTTTAAAAAAGAGTGAACCAGAAAGGACCACCTCTTTCCCAAAGACTTCAAGGAAGGCTGCCACTGTGCTGAGTGGAATGTCTCTGGGGTGCTGAGACTACAAGCCAGCCTTCATGTAAACCCGCAGCTCCATTCTGTATTACTTGGGTGGCTTAAAAGTCTGGAGCTGGGAATTTAGTTTCAAGGTGTCTGGCAAAAGCAAAACCAAACTCTTCCTCTGATTCTGAGAGCAATTCTAATACGTGGTTTTTCCCCACATGGCCTGGGTTCTTTGTGAAAGTGAAAGTTGCTCAGTCGTGTCCGACTCTTTGCAAACCCATGGGCTATACATAAGCCCATGGAATTCTCCAGGCCAGAATACTGGAGTGGGTAGCCTTTCCCTTCTCCAGGGGATCTTCTTAACCTAAGGATCGAACCCAGGTCTCCCACACTGCAGGTGGATTCTTTACCAGTTGTAATTCAACTCAATTCTGACACTGTCTGCCTAGAGATAGGGTCGGATCCCGCAGGTTAAGGGATCAGTCCCACAAGACTGCTTCTTATCTGGAACTTTAAATGCAAATTGCAGATCCTGGTTGTCACCTGTGCTTCTGATTAACTGGCTGTAGGCTGAAGGTTCTGACGACTCTCCCCTTGGGTTTGATTAATTTGCTAGAGCACAGACCTCAGAGAAACACTTTACTACCTAGATTTCTGGTTTATTATAGAAGAATATGACTCAGGAGCCGCCAGATGGAAGAGTTGCACAGGACGAGTATGTGGATGTGGGGTGGGGGGGAGCACCCGTGCTCTCTGAGCGCGCACCTCTTCTGGAGTCTCCATGTGTTCACGCATCCACAAGCTCTCCAGACTCTGTCCTTTCGGGGTTTTATGGAGGCTGCATCCCATAGGCAAAATTGATTAAATTATTAGTCATTGGTGATTCAGCTCAATCTCTAGCCCCTCTCTCCTCCTAGAAGGTTGGGGTTGAACTGAAAGTTCTAACCCTCTAATCACATGACTGGTTCCTCTAGTGACTAGCCCCCATCCTTAGGAAACTTAGGGGCTTTCCTAAAGACATCATGATCACCCTCACTAGAAAATCCCAAGGGTTTCAGGAGCTCTGTGCCAGGAAGAAGTTCAAGGACCAAATGATATATTTCTTATTATTAAATTGCAGTATCACACGCTCTACCCAGGGGCAACTCATTCTATGCCTTCCATCTTCAAGAACAACAAACAGCACACAGTCAGGCAGCCAAGCACAAAGAGAAATAGTACACCATGAGCGTATGCCAGGAGAAAAATCTGACAGACAGAGGGTCACCAAAAACCTCATATGGGAATTATCAGCCATAGATAACAAAACCACTATACTACGTTTAAAGAAATAAAAAACAAATTTGACATTAACTGAAGGGAAGAGAAAACTATAAAAAGTGACCAAAAAAACCTTAGAATAGGCAATGGTTTCTTAGATACAACACGAAAAGCACAAGCAACAATACAAAAAATAGATGAACTAGATGTTATCAAACTAAGACTTTTTATGTTTCAAAGGATACAATCAAGAGAGTGAAAAGACAACCTACAGAACGAGAGGAAATTTTGGTAAATCATATATCTGATAAAGGCCTAGTATCCATACTGAATCGAGAACTCTTAAATTGTAATAATAAGAGGAAAATGACTCAATAGTGAAATTGCTTGTAATTTGTTCACCAGATTGAAAAACTTCAGACAGCTGTACTGAGCCTTTTATTTTATTTTATTTATTTATTTATTTATTTTTTTAAGTTTGCGTTTCTTTGTTAATTTTCTGTTTAGTTGATCTGTCCATATATGTGAGTGGGGTATTAAAGTCTCCCACTATTATTGTGTTATTGTTAATTTCCCCTTTCATAGTTGTCAGCATTTGTCTTACATATTGCAGTGCTCCTACGTTGGGTGCATATATGTTTATAATTGTTATATCTTCTTCTTGGATTGATCCTTTGATCATTATGTAGTGGCTTTCTTTGTCTCTTTTCACAGGCTTCGTTTTAAAGTCTACTTATCAGATATGAGTATTGCCACTCCTGCTTTCATTTGGTCTCTATTTGCATGGAATATCTTTTTCCATCCCTTCAGTTTCAGTCTGTATGTGTCCTTTGTTTTGAGGTGGGTCTCTTGTAGGCAGCATATATAGGGGTCTTGTTTTTGTATCCATTCAGCCAGTCTTTGTCTTTTGGTTGGGGCATTCAACCCATTTACGTTTAGGGTAATTATTGATAAGTATGATCCCGTTGCCATTTACTTTATTTTTTTGGGGGGGTTCACAGGTTTATATGCCATTTTTNATCATTATGTAGTGGTCTTCTTTGTCTCTTTTCACAGCCTTTATTTTAAAGTCTATTTTATCAGATATGTGTATTGCCACTCCTGCTTTGTTTTGGTCTCTCTTTGCATGGAATATCTTTTTCCATCCCTTCACTTTCAGTCTGTATGTGTCCCTTGATTTAAGGTGGGTTTCTTGTAGGCAGCATATATAGGGGTCTTGTTTTTGTATACATTCAGCGAGTCTTTGTTTTTTGGTTGGGGCATTCAAACCATTTATGTTTAAGGTAATTATTGATAAGTATGATCCCGTTGCCATTTACTTTACTGTTTTGGGTTCAGGTATATACGTTAATTTTGTGTTTCCTGTTTAGAAAAAATCCATTAGCATTTGTTGGAGAGCTGGTTTGGTGGTGCTGAATTCTCTCAGCTTTTGCTTATCTGTAAAGCTTTTGATTTCTCCTTCATATTTGAATGAGATCCTTGCTGGGTACAGAAATCTAGGCTGTAGGTTATTTTCTTTCATCACTCTAAGTATGTCTTGCCATCCCCTCCTGGCCTGAAGAGTTTCTATTGAAAGATCTGCAGTTATCCTTATGGGAATCCCCTTATGTGTTATTGGTTGTTTTTCCCTTGCTGCTTTTAATATTTGTTCTTTGTGTTTGCTCTTTGTTAATTTGATTAATATGTGTCTTGAGGTGTTTCGCCTTGAGTTTATCCTGTTTGGACTCTCTGTGTTTCTTGGATTTGGGTGATTATTTCCTGTCCCATTTTTGGAAAGTTTTCAACTATTATTTCCTCAAGTATTTTCTCACAGTCTTTCTTTTGGTCTTCTTCTTCTGGGACTCTTATAATTCAAATGTTGGAGCATTTCATATTGTCCTGGAGGTCTCTGAAATTGTCTTCATTTCTCTTAATTCGTTTTTCTTTTTTCTTTCTGATTCTTTAATTCTACCATTCTATCTTCATGATCTGGATAATCATGATGGTGTGATCACTCATCTAAAGTCAGAATCCTAGAATGTGAAGTTAAGTGGGCCTTAGAAAGTATCACTACGAACTAAGCTAGTGGAGGTAATGGAGTTCCAGTTGAGCTATTCCAAATCCTGAAAGATGATGCTGTGAATGTGCTGTGCTCAATATGCCAGAAAATTTGGAGAACTCAGCAGTGGCCACAGGACTGGAAAAGGTAGTTTTTATTCCAATTCCAAAGAAAGGCAATGCCAAA
>SJYA01007401.1:0-18672 GCA_006410615.1 Neotragus moschatus
TGCATCCAAGTACTGCATTTCAGACCCTTGTGCTGACCATGATGGCTACTCCATTTCTTCTGAGTGATTCTTGCCCACAGTATATAATGGTCATGTGTGTCTTAGGAATGGTAGGTGAGGAGGTGCATGGGGGTCCAGTAGATGAAAATGTAAAATTATTTTTGTTGTGAAAGTGAAAGTGCTCAGTCGTGCCCAACTCTTTGTGACCCTGTGGACTATAATCTACCAGGTTCCTCCATCCATGGGATTCTCCAGGCAAGAATACTGGAGTGGGTTGCCATTTCCTTCCCCCGAGGATCTTCCCCACACAGGGACTGAACCTGGTCTCCCGCATTGCAGGCAGATGCCTTACCCTCTGAGCCACCAGGGAAGCAGTATATTTGTTGTAATTAGCTTTAAAAATGTTTCCCATGCATGTGTCCTCTACAGTAAAGACTGGGCTTCACTGATAGCTCAGTTGGAAAAGAATCTGCCTCCAATGCAGGAGACCCCAGTTCAGTTAGTGGGTTGAGATGATCCACTGGAGAAAGGAAAGGCTACCCACTCCAGTATTCTAGAGCTTCCTTTGTGGCTCAGCTGGTAATGAATCTGACTGCAATGCAGGAGACCTGGGTTCAATCCCTGGGTGGGGAAGACCCGCTGGAGAAGGGAAAGGCTACCCACTCCAGTATTCTGATCTAGAAAATTCCATGGACAGTCCATGGGGTTGCAAATTGTCTGACATGACTCTAGCGACTTTCACTCACTATAAAGACTGCTTAAACTTGTGGACAAATTATGAAGTCTTACTTATAAATTAATTAAAACTGTTTACTTTCTGGTTTTCAAAATGCAAATATTCATACTATCACAACAAAAGTTTTTTTTTTTTTTTTTAGTTGATAATAGGGAAGATTTTCCAAAATATGTTTATTTTGTTTTCAAACAAGTTTCATTCCTTGTTGATGATCCCCTTTTAAGGATTATAATGGATACAGTGTAAGGATTTTCTCTGACTATAAGTTTTGTTTAAGGTGAAGTACAATAATATTTTTTTTCACTTTGATTCATTTTCATAGTTTTATCAGAAGATAGAAGATGATCAAAAGTGACTTAGAAGCATATTTCCCCCCCTGTCTTTATTAGGACGTATTTTAGCTATCTTCAGCTTGATTTATTTGCTCTGGTTTTGGCATAATTTGTCATTAGAGAGATGGAACAGTGTTTCCAGTATTAGTAGAGATATGATATTCTTTTGTAATCTTGCCAGTAAGTGTAATATAAATAAGTAACAGAGAAGTCAATTAAATTTTGACCCTTCTTGAATCATATGAATATAGACATGATAAAAATTTAAGAAATTTATGACTTGGAGCTCTATATGAGGGGAAGAAAAGCCATATTCTTATAGTACAAAGAGTTTTATAGGAACTAGCTTTTGAATAAAGTTGATTTACACCATGAATTAGTAAATATGCTATATTGGCTTGTACTTACTATATTTTAAAAAGAGGATGTTAAAGATATCGGAATATTTCATTCATTCTTGTTGATCCTTTTTCTCCTGATAGCATAAACAACTGATATTTGGTGAATGATTTTGTTTCACTTTCTCTTAAATATTCACTGATGTTTCCTTTGTAGTATTTCTGCCTCCTGACTTTTATTTTATGGTGTCAGTTTCTGTCTTATAGGTTTTTTTTTTTTTTTAACTTGGCCAAATTTAAGACTATTTTTTGTATCCCCACTGGTCTATATTCATTCAACTTTTTTTTTTTTTTGTCATTTAAACTTCTAATATCATTGATCAGTGTTTACAAAAATAATGAATTTTATTTTTTCTTGAAAACATTATTCTTTGCTCTCAAAATGACCAGTATTTATAATTATTTTAAGTACAATAGTTCCCTTTTTGTTAATATTCTCAAAAATATATAATCTAGATAAAATAGCTTTATTGCATCTCTGTTCATTTTTCAAAGCAAACAGAAATGAGACTACTTTGAGGTTTAGTAAAAATATGATTAATCTTCATTTAAATGATTTTTCACTTTCATTCTGCTTTAAAACTTCTCTTACATTGAAGAAGTAGAAAAAATGTTAACATACTAAATGGCTTTAGTTCTTCAATACTCATTTATATAAGTAATAAAGGAAGTGCCCATGAATTACTAAAGATATTTCTTCATGGGATAGTATCCTTATTTTGTAATGTTAGTAGATACAAAACTTAAAATGTTAAGTTTAAAACAGCATATCTGAAGCATTCATTTAAGTTTCTGAATACTTTATAATTAAAGATTCTAGGTTCAGAAGGTAAAAGACCAAATATAAGCTCATGTCTCAGCTACTGTCTGGATGTTAGTACTTTGCATAGTGTAGGAGAGGAAATAGCTACTGCTGAAAAAAATATATGCATATCTTGAAATTTTCACAGAAGTCTCTAAGGCCATTATAAAATCAACTTCATCTAGAGTTGTGCATCACAAGAAGAAGAACCAAATGCATCTAAATTTGTAAATTATTGTGCTTTTCTTTTCAAAGTGTTTTCACATTGTCTCAGTGAGGCAGTTAAATTCTGTCACTCTAAGATTAAAAAAGATTTGAATCACCAACTGATGCCTGCATCACGTGTACAACATCTCCATGAAGCGATCAGAAAGACTCTAACTGAGGAACTTTGGTGATAAGGAGGTCATTAGTCCTTCAATCAATCAGTTACATCTTTGTACAAATTTGTGAGTCTGTTGTTCAGTTACCTAGTTGTGTCCAACTCTTTGTGACCCCATGGACTGCAACACTCCAGGCCTCCCTGTCCCTAACCATCTCCTCACTGAGTTTACTAAGCTTTTTTTCAAGCAGGTTGTTACTTTCTTTAGAATTACTTAAGGTCAATTAAAATAGTGAAATTTCAGTGATCAATTTCGTCCTTATTTTGCATAATTTATGTCAACAAATGATATTTTGAAAGTATAATATTATCAGTATAGAAAAAGAAAAAGAAAATTTCAATTTTGAAAACAATTTTAAAAAGAAATTTTGTCATATTGTAATTGACAGGTGTTACTTACATGTCCAAAATATCTATATTTTCTCTTGACAGAAAATATTATCCAGAAGAGTTAAGTGAAAGCTCTTTGTCACAATTTTAAGTTTTCATTACTGTAACTTTCAAAAGCCAAAACTCTATTTAGCATAATATGGAATAATGAAAAGGAGTTTAGAGATTTCTGTTTCTATTTTTCTTAACCTAGTTTTCCTAAATACAGGCCATCTTACACCAGAAAAAATACATAATTTAATAATAATCTATACATAGTAAGAAAGAAAAAAAACATAGATACTATATTTGTGTGTATACACATTTTTTTCTCAGTTGGCAAACAATCTAAATCTATGTATGTGATATTTATGTAATGATAGCATCTTTCCATTTTGGGAATTATGACTAGAAAATAACCCTGTTGTGTTGAGAAATGTCAATCACAATGACTCTCTTGCCATAGAGAGTAAGTTATACATAATTATATAGGTGATGTAAACAGCATTCACCATTTGAATACATAAATGCATAGTTTATGCTTTATTTGAAATATTTTGTTCGGATAATTTTTTGCCTAATAAACAGTACTGTCCCCAAAACTGTTGTTAGGATTTCATTTCCCCAGACTTACTTGCATTAGGTCACAGAAATATGGTTAAGGGTTTTTCAGTTGGCCTCATCCATAGATGCCAATCAGAAACAGAAACAACACAATATAAGGATGATGCTGCCACAGAGAAGCTACTTTCTAGCCCTTAGAGTAACTATGGCAGGGATGGTAGAAAAACTAATATCCATTTTTACACCAGCTTTTCAAGCTTTGGTATCTATGATCATCAAAGGGGGGAAATGGCTCCTTGGTGGGCCACTAACTGGTTGTGTGAAAGCCAAACTCAAGGGCTTTAATGGAGATTAATTGAACTATTCTTGATATTTATACTTACTGATAAACTAGTCAGAGTCCATTCTGTAATTTGCAACTTTAACTTCTAATTATAGTGACACTCATATTAAAATCAAGTGTAACTGCTAACTGAAAAACTCATCTAGAGAAAATGAGTTGAAGAAAATTGCTAAGTATGGTATTGATAAAAAGACATCAAAGAGATATGACTGCCTCTACAGCAATTAATTATGCGTAGCATAATTTTCATTTTGGAATGTATTTTTACTTAAGTTTTTTGGAATTGTTTTATTACATATAAAGTTGCTATTGCTCAGTCTCTCAATTGTGTCTGATTTTTTTGTGACCCCATGGAGTGCAGCACACCAGGCCTCCCTATCCAGCACCAACTCCTGAAACTTGCTCAAATTCATGTCCATTGAGTTGGTGATGCCATCCAGCCATCCCATCCTCGGTCGTCTCCTTCTCTTCCTGCTTTCAGTCTTGCCCAGAATCAGGATCTTTTCCAATGACAGCTCTTCACATCAGGTGGCCAAAGTATTGGAGCTTCAGCTTCAGCATCAGTCCTTTCAATGATAGTCAGGACTGATCTCCTTTAGGATGGACTGGTTGTATCTCCTTGTTGTTCAACGGACTCTCAAGAGTCTTCTCCAACACAGTTCAAAAGCATCAATTCTTCGATGTTCAGTTTTCTTTATGGTCCAACTCTCACATCCATACGTGAACACTGGAAAAACCATAGCCTTGACTAGATGGACCTTTGTTGACAAAGTAGTGTCTCTGCTTTTTAATATGCTGTCTAGATTGGTCATAACTTTACTTCCAAGGAGCAAGTGTCTTGTAATTTCAAGGCTACAGCCACCATCTGCAGCCATCTGATTTATTTGACAGAAAATAAAGCCTGTCACTGTTTCCACTGTTTCCCCATCTATTTCCCATGAGGTAATGGGGCCAGATGCCATGATCTTAGTTTTTTGAATGTTGAGCTTTAAGCCAACTTTTCCACTCTGTTCTTTCACTTTCATCAAGAGGGTCTTTAGTTCTTCTTCACTTTTTGCCATAAGGGTGGTATCATCTGCATATCTGAAGTTATTGATATATCTTCCGACAATCTTGATTTCAGCCTGTGCTTCTTCCCCATTTCTCATGATGTACCTTGCACACAAGTTAAATAAGTAGGGTGACAATATACAGCCTTGACTTACTCCTTTTCCTATTTGGAACCAGTCTGTTGTTCCATATTCAGTTCTAACTGTTGCTTCCTGCCCTGCATAGAGGTTTCTCAAGAGGCAGGTCAAGTGGTCTGGCATTCCCATCTCTTTCAGAAATTGTCCACAGTTTATTGTGATCCACACAGTCAAAGGCTTTGGCATAATCAATAAAGCAGAAATAGATGTTTTTCTGGAACTCTCTTCCTTTTTCCGTGATCCAGAAAATGTTGACAATTTGATCTCTGGTTCCTCTGCCTTTTCTAAAACCAGCTTGACCATCTGGAAGTCTACTGTTCACGTATTGCTGAAGCCTGGTTTGGAGAATTTTGAGCATTACTTTACTAGCATATGAGATGAGTGCAATTGTGTGGTAATTTGAGCATTCTTTAGCTTCATAGAAAGCAAGTAATCCTTAAATTACCATTGTTTTCAGAATATATAAACTTGTTGACTGTAGATTTAAATAAATTACTGTTAATGAAAACTCGCAAGTGAGCAAACTATTAGATTTGTATTAAAGTACATCAAGGTAAAACAAAAGTGTTACATTATGGTCTGTAACTGACAGTGAGGCCCTATTCACCTGCCAGTTAACACCTTGTCTGAAGAAAATGGTGATTTATGATCCTAATAAAACTATAGAGACTCTCATGTGATATGGTATTTCTTATAGTTTTCTTTCTGATTAACTACTTATTAAGATAGATGATGAAAAGAAATGTACTAAAATATTTGTATAATTTAAGTGTTTTTTGTTAAGTAATTAGCTGTGGAAGGATTTCACAATATCTGTGGGGAAAAAAGTTAATGTTGACGTTGCTACATATTTTTTGTGATTTAAAAGGTAAAATTGGTTGATCCAATGCTAATTTCTGTCTCATACGTCAGCTTAAGTGTAGAATAAAAACATTTACTGTGATCTAACAACCTTGACCGTGGACCGATGCCAACACACCACAGTTTTGATGAATGGAATAAAATTGAAACTTTAAAACAAGGTGATATTATTTGAAATCCTTTCTCCCATTCTGTGAGGTGTCTTTTCATTATGTTTATAATTTTCTTTGGTGTGAAAAACCTTTCAAATTTAATTAGATCCATTTGGTAATTTTAATTTTTATTATTCTAGGGGGTGAATCAAAAAAGATATTGCTGCAATTTAAGTCAAAGAGTGTTTTGCTTCTGTTTTCAAGAGCTTTATAGTATTCATTATTATGTTTTAGGTCTTTAATGAACGTTAATTTTTTTTTGTTTGATGTTAGAGAATGTTCAAATTTCATTCTTTAGATGCAGTTTTCCATCTCTCCCAACACAATTTATTGAAAAAATTGTCTTTTCTTCCTTGTATATTCTTGCCTCCTTTATCATATAATAATTGACAAAATGTGCTTGAGTTTATTTCGAGGCTCTGTGTTGTTCCATTGATGGGTATGTCTGTTTTTGTGCCAGTGCCATACTGTTTTAATGACTATAGTTTTGTTGTATAGTTTTTTTTTTTTTTCCCCTGAGGTCTATACTGATCCTTGATTCCTGATTCCTGATTCTTCTAGCTCCATTTTTCCTTGTCAAGATCGCTTTGTATATTTTGGGTCTTTTGTGTTTCTTTACACATTTAATTTGTTGTTGTTGTTGCTGTTGTTCTAGTTTTGAGGAAAATGCCATTGGTAATTTGACAGCGATTGCACTGAATCTGTATATTCCCTTGGGTAGCATAGTCATTTTGACAATATTGGTTCTTTCAATCCAAGAACATGGTTATCTTTCTATCTATTGTGTCATTTTTGCTTTATTTCATCAAGTGCCTTAGAATTTTTGAACTACAGTAAATCACCTACATATGAACCCTTAAGTTGAGAGTTTCCAAAGATTCAAATGTTCATGTCAACTCCTGTATGTCAGCTGTTGCATGACACTACTGTTCTTTTCAGGGTACTATGCTGTAAGATGTAAAATGTTTTCTATTTTGTGTTGTCATGTATGTATCATTTGTGTGAAAATTATTTCATATCTAGTTAGTTAGTTATAACCCTATTAGTAGAGTCAATTGTGTTAGGTAAGTATCTAGGCTACCTTTATTGGACTTACAAATAAATTGAACTTATGCTCTCATAAAAGAACTCGTTGGTATGTATGGGACTTACTGTACAGGTCTTTTGCTCCCTTAGGTAGTTTTATTCCTAGATATTTTATTCTTTTTGATGTGCTGGTAATTAAAATTTTTTTTTATTAGTGTATAGAGATGCAGCAGATCTCTCTGTATTAATTGTGTACCCTGCAATTTTACTGATTTCATTGATGAGTACTAGTAGTTTACTGCCAAATCAGTCCAGTATTCTTGCCTGGAGAATCCCATGGATGGAGGAGCCTGGTGGGCTACAGGCCATGGGGTTGCAAAGAGTCAGACGTGACTCAGCGACTTAACTAAGTAGTTTTCTAGAGGCTTCCCTCATACTTTAGTTGGTAAAGAGTCTGCCTACAGTGCAAGAGACCCAGCTTTATTCTTGGATGGGGAATATCCCCTGGAGAGGGAAATGGCAACCCACTCCAGTATTTTTCCCTGGAGAATCCCATGGACAGAGGAGCATGGCAGGCTAAGGTCCTTGGGGTTGCAGGAGTTGGACACGACTGAGCTACTAAGAACGCATCATAGTTTTCTAGTAGCATAATCAGGATTTTCTATATATAGTATCATGTCATATGAAAATAGTGACAGTTTCTATAACTTATTTTTTAACTTGGATTTCCTTTACTTATTTTTCTTCTCTGACTGCTGTGGCTATGACTTCCAAAACATTGTCAAATAAAAGTGCACATCTTTATGTTGTTTTTTATCTTACAGGAAATGCTTTCAGATTTTCACGACTGAATATGATGTTAGCTGTATCAAATGATATGGATAATAAAACAGACTTAAAAATATTATGGTTATCAAAGAGAAAAAGAAAGGTGGTTGGAGGAATAAATTAGGAGTTTGGGATTAATATATACCCACTACTATATATAAAATAGATAAGCTAAGTTATAACACAGGGAACTTTACTCAGTATTCTGTAATGACCTAAATGGGAAAAGAATCCAAAAAATAGATATATGTATATATATAATGGAATCACTTTGCTATACACCTGAAACTAACATGACAATGTCAATAAGCTACAACTCAATGTAAAAAATAATTAAAAATGAATAAATAAAAACAAATTTAAAAAATTAAAATGAAAGATGGTTGTATTTTGTTATATGTTCTGCTATTTGAAATTTCACAACCAACCAACTTCAGGGGCACAGATCAGGGCACAGCAGTTGTCCATGAAAATTCATTACCACCTATCACAACTATTCATACCACCCATCACAATCCACCTATCACAAGTTGCATCTGTTATAAGTGATAGTAACTTACACCATAAGAGGTCTTCCCAGCTGGTACTAGTAGTTAAGAATCTATTTGCAATGCAGGAGACCTGGGTTCAATCCCTGGGTCAGGAAAATTCCCCAGAGAAGAGAATGGCAACCGACTCCAGTATTCTTGCCTGGAAAATTCCAAGGACAGAGGAGCCTCTCAGGCTGCAGTCTATGGCGTCTCAAGAGTCAGACACAACTGAGTGACTAACACTAGACCGTAAGAATGTTCTACTTTGAGTTCTATAATTGTATGCCCACGTAGCACTCTTTAGTTTCCTTACTTAGTAATGAACAATAGTGATCAATTTGTGTAAATGTTCACTCACTATATTTTATTTTGCTTTTCTCTAATTTCATATCATATCATCAGAGATCAAATATATGGTGTTCACCACCGAAATCTTCAGATTCCAGCTGCTACGTATCATATTGGGAACGCAAAAAGCTAATGGTAAAAGATTAAATAGGGTTTCTTTATAGCCTCCTTTTTTCTACTGTATCAAAGTTAACAGATCTGTTCCACAAAAAGTCAGCTTTTAAAATCCTAAATTCAAAACACGCCTCATTGCTTCCTGTGCTAATTACTTACTGCATCATTTTGAAGAAGACATAAAGAGATAGGATAAAATATAATATTTTAATACCAGTATGGTTAATATTTAAAAAAAATAGTCATGACATGACTGATAACATTTAATATGGCATATTATATGATGAAGCATACTGCTGGCTTGACACAGGGTTTTGCAAACAAAATAAATTAGCATGTGCTTTAATCCAGTGGGTCCTTTATTTATGTTTAGTTTAAATTTAGAGTGTTTTTAAGTTTCTTATTACAAAGCACAAGTCAAGCATTAACATTTTGGGCCATCAACAATTTTCAGTTTTTTTCTGTATTTACAGATGTTTGCTTCAACTAGAAATTCAGTTATTTAAACAGAAACAGTACAATTGCTTTTTAAATTGTTTACAAGGAAAGCTATTCACCTTTTTCAGATAAAAATACATCAAAGCAAACAATCATCTGCATCAGTGATTGGTCTAATTTACATATTCCAAATCTGATTATTTCTGCATTAGAAATTTCTGTGTTTATTCTTTCTTATTTTAGCATAATATTTATCAAGGAAATATCTCAACCTGGCTTCCCAGGTTGCATAGTGGTAAAAAAAAAAAAAAAAAATCCACCTGCCAATGCAGGAGACAAAAGAGACTCAGATTCAATTTCTGGGTCAAGAAGGTTCCCTGGATTATGAAATGGAAACCCATTCCAGGATCCTGACCTTGAAAATTTTAAGATCAGATGACCTTGGTCCAAGGGGTTGCAATGAATTGGACCCAACTAAGCATGAGCATGAATTATTTTATAGTTAGGAGTTATTTCAAAATTATATCATTTCACTATTTTAATTATATTATTTACTTAGTCATACAAATAATAATGCATAGTTTTCTGCTATTTTACAAGCTAGCTTATTTAAATGTTATTCCACTAAAAAGCTACACATGTCTCATGTCTAGTATAATTCAAAAGACTAGTAACAAATATATAAATGTGCCACATATGAGATTCAAAAGCTGCTTTGTAACCAGTAGTCTCAGCACATATCAGTTTATTACTCTAAAATAAAAAGAAGTTCCAGCTACTTAGGAAATAACAAACTATTACTCAGAAGGACAAGCAAATTTATAGTGATATGCCAGTTCCAAATATTGAACCATCATAAACAAACTCTGGCATTTGTAATCAAGAAGGTTTTGAATCAAGAAAACGAATATTTGTATTACAGAGACATAATGTGTGTCTCAGATAAAAGTAATTGCTAAAGACCTAGAGGGATGATTATGTAGATGAATGCAATTTTGTTTTTCAAAATTTAAGATTTTTGTAGGACAGAAATCTCTCTTCTTTCAAAGTACTAAGCAGACATAACTTAATAATATGAGTAATTTAAAAGAAAGTTTAGAAATGCAATTCATCAGGCATCTATTGTTTTTTGACTCAATCTTGAACTTAAAAGCATTCAAAGTTCATAATGTTCTACATTTCCAGTAATTCACTAGTTCTCTCTCTCATTTGTTTTTTTAATGTTATCCTATTATTGTTTTCCACTTGCAGAGTAAAGAGATAATTGAAGTTAAGGAATATGGGTATGATTAAAATGCTACAGGCCAAAGGATTTGCATTTTTCATTAAACACTAGAATGGAAAATAGTAGATTGAGTATAGCATGATTATTTTATCATAACATAAATTGTGAAATATAGACTTCAAGATTCTTTTTCTGTATTGGCCATCTTCCACTTTATAGCCTATAGAAACATTAAAAAAAAATCCTTTAATGACATTTCTAAGAATTTGAAAAAAAAGTATACAATTATTATCTCCCTGCATTGTCATCATTGTCAGTTTTGATATTATAATGAATTTAGAAATTAGATATATCCTTCAAATGTCCATGAGCTCATTTGTATTTGTTTATCTTGATGAACAACTTTCGTATGTAGATTTAAGGAATAATTAGGTATCAAGATCTTAAATCATTACTTTGTGTTCAGAAGAGTGTATTCAGAGTTAGCCTCAAACAGTTTAGTCTTGAGAGAAGCAGGGTAAAAAACTTGGTCATAGGTACCCATGTGACTATAAACTAGAGAACAAATAATGCTAAAATAGATATGAATAAAATTTTAAACAAAAGGCAAAAAAGATTTTCCAAATAAGTTCTTTCAATATGAACTTACTTGAAAAGTTCTTTGACTAAGTAAAGAACTTATGCAAAAATATATTTTTTTGTATAATATATCTGTGTGTTCTTGCCACCTCTTCTTAATATCATTTGCTTCTGTTAGATCCAAACTATTTCTGTTCTTTATTGTGCCCATCTTTGCATGAAATATTCCTTGGTATCTCTAATTGTCTTAAAGAGATCTCTAGTCTTTCCCATTCCACCATTTTCCTCTATTTATTTGCATTGATCACTGAGGAAGGTGTTCTTATCTCTCCTTGATATTCTCTGATATTTTTTGGCATTCCCTCTTTGCTATTCTTCATGACACAGATAATCACGATGGTGTGATCATTCACTTAGAGCCAGATATACTGGAATGAGAAGTCAAGTAGGCCCAAGGAAGCATCACTACAAACAAAGATAGTGGAGGTGATAGAATTGGAGTTGAGTTTTTTCAAATCCTAAAAGATGATGCTGTGAAAGTGCTGTACTCAATATGCCAGCATATTTGGAAAACTCAGCAGTGGCCACAGGACTGGAAAAGGTCAGTTTGGATTCCAATGTCAAAAAAGCAATGCCAAAGAATGTTGAAACTACTACACAATTGAACCCATCTCACACACTATCAAAAAAATGTTCAAAATTCTCCAAGCCAGACTTCAATAGTACATGAACCATGAATGTCCAGATGTTCAACTTGGATTTAGAAAATGCAAAGGAACCAGAGATCAAGTTGCCAAATTAAATTGGCTCATCCAAAAAGCAACAGAATTCCAGAAAAAAAAATCTACTTCTCTGTATTGACTACACCAAAGCCTTTGACAGCATAGATCACAACAAACTGGAAAATTTTTGAAGAGTTGGGAATACTAGACCACCTGGCATGTCTCCTGAGAAATATGTATGCAGGTCAAAAATCAACAGTTAGAACTGCACATGGGAAAACAGACTGGTCCCAAATTGGGAAAGGAGTATGCCAAGGCTACATGTTGTCACTCTGCTTATTTAACTAATATGCAGAGTACATCACACAAAATGCTGGGCTGAATGAAGCACAAGCTGGAATCAAAATTGCTGGGATGAATATCGATTACCTCAGATATGCAGATGACATCCCTCTTATAGCAGAAAGTGAAGAAGACTAAAGAGCCTCTTGATGAAAGTGAAAGAAGAGACTGAAAAAGTTGGCTTAAAACTCAACATTCAGAAAACTAAGATCATGAAATCCAGTCCCATCACTTCATGGCAATCATGGGGTAAAAATGGAAACAGTGAGAGACTTTATTTTTGGGGCTCCCAAATCACTGCAGATGGTGACTGCAGCCATGAAATTAAAGGACACTTACTCTTTGGAAAAAAGTTATGACCAACCTAGAGAGTATATTAAAAAGCAGAGACATTACTTTGCCAACAAAGGTCTCTCTAGTCAAAGCTCTGCTTTTTCCAGTAGTCATGTATGAATGTGAGATTTGGATTATAAAGAAAGCTGAGTGCTAAAGAACTGATGCTTTTAAACTGTGGTGTTGGAGAAGATTCCTGAGAGTTCTTTGGACTGGAAGTAGATCCAACCAGTCCATCCTAAAGGAAATCAGTCCTGAATATTCATTGGAAGGACTGATGCTGAAGCTGAAAGTATAATACTTTGGCTACCTGATGTGAAGAACTGACTCATTTGAAAAGACCCTGATGCTGGAAAAGATTGAAGGCAGGAGGAGAAGGGGACAACAAAGGATGAGATAGTTGTATGGCATTACTGACTCAGTGGACATGAGTTTGAGCAAGCTCCAGGAGTTGGTGATGGACAGGGAGGCCTGGTTTGCTGCAGTCCATGGGGTCACAAAGAGTTGGATATGACTGAGCAGCTGAACTGAACTGAACTGAACTGGTAGTGTTAGCTTGCCATAGAGCAGGCCAATAAATGGGGGTGGGGAAAGGTTTGGGGAAAGTAATTGCAACTTTATTCTGAAGTCAAGCCAGCCTGAAGATGTCAAACCTATGTCCCAAAGAGCCTTCTTATCCTAGTGAATTTCAGACTTCTTTCATACTGAAAGGGAAGAAGTTGTAGCTAGTTTTTACAGACAATTCAGAAGGAATTTGATAATATTTTGTTTTTGCAGCAGCATGTGTTCAGTTCAGTTGCTCAGTCGTGTCTGACTCTGTAACCCCATGAACTGCAGCACTCGAGGCCTCCCTGTCCGTCACCAACTCCAGGAGTTTACCCAAACTCATTTCCATTGAGCCGGAGATGTCATCCAATCATCTCATCCTCTGATGTCTCCTTCTTCTCCTGCCTTAAAACTTTCCCAGGATAAGGGTCTTTTTAAGTGTGTCAGCTCTTTACATCAGATGGCCAAATTATTGGAGTTTCAGCTTCAACATCAGTCCTTCCAAAGAACACCCAGGACTGATCTTCTTTAGGATGGACTGGCTGGATCTCCTTGCTGTCCAAGGGACTCTCAAGAGTCTTCTCCAACACAACAGTTCAAAAGCATCAATTCCTCTGTGCTCAGCTTTAACCATAGCCTTGACTAGACAGACCTTTGTTGACAAACCAATGTCTCTGGTTTGTAATATGCTGTCTAGGTTGGTCATAGCTTTCCTTCCAAGAAGTAAGTGTCTTTTAATTTCATGGCTACAATCACCATCTGCAGTGATTTGGAAGCCATAAAAAATAAAGTCAACCATTGTTTCCACTGTTTCCCCATCTGTTTGCCATGAAGTGATGGGACTAGATGCCATGATCTTCGTTTTCTGAATGTTGAGTTTTAAGCCAACTTTTTCACTCGCCTCTTTCATGTTCATCAATAGGCTCTTTACTTCTTCACTTTCTGCCATAAGAGTGGTTTCATGTGCATATATGAGGTTATCAATATTCCTTCTGGCAATCTTGATTCCAGCTTGTGTTTCATCCAGCCCAGTGTTTCTTATCATGTACTCTGCATATAAGTTAAATAACCAGGGAGGCAATATTAAAACAAGCAGTCTATGCAGGTATGGCCATAATTTCTCTGTAAACCTTCAGTAAAATAAATGCTATTTCTGTTCTGTAACTTTTTATTTCTGTATGGATAAGAAGTGTTATGCCTTTAAAGGTCAAGCCTTGGAGGTATAGCCTGAAGAAAGGGCTACTACATACATTTCAGGCTATGTTTTTTTTTTGTTTGTTTGTTTTTTTTTTGTCACTTAGTCACATCTGACTTTGGTGACCCCATGGAGTGTAGCCCACCAGGCTCTTCTGTCCATGGGATTTCCCAGGAAGAATACTGGAGTGGGTTAACATTCCTTCTTCCAGGCTATCTTCCTAACCCAGGGATCAAACCTGAATCTCCTGCACTGTCAAGCAAATTCCTTACCACAGAATCATCTGTTTAGTTCAGCTGTCACTCAGTCGTGTCCAACTCTTTGTGACCCCATGAATCGCAGCACACCACGCCTCCTTGTCCATCACCAACTTCCGGAGTTCACTCAGACTCATGTCCATCAAATCAGTGATGCCATCCAGCCATCTCGTCCTCAATCATCCCCTTCTCTTCATGCTCCCAATCCTTCCCAGCATCAGAATCTTTTCCAATGAGTCAACTCTTTGCATGAGGTGCCCAAAGTAGCTTCAGCTTCAGCACCATTCCTTCCAAAGAAATACCAGGGCTGATCTCCTTCAAAATGGACTGGTGGGATCTCCTTGCAGTCCAAGGGACTCTCAAGAGTCTTCTCCAACAACACAGTTCAAAAGCATCAGTTCTTCAGTGCTCAGCTTTCTTCACAGTCCAACTCTCACAACCACACATGACCACAGGAAAAACCATAGCCCTGACTAGACGGACCTTAGTTGCCAAAATAATATCTCTGCTTTTGAATATGCTATTTCGGTTGAATATAACTTTTCTTCCAAGGAGTAAGCGTCTTTTGATTTCATGGCTGCAAGTCATCATCTGCAGTGATTTTGGAGCCCCCCAAAATAAAGTCTGGCACTGTTTCCACTGTTTTCCCTTCTATTTCCCATGAAGTAATGGGACTGGATGCCATGATCTTCATTTTCTGAATGTTGAACATTAAGCCAACTTTTTCACTCTCCTCTTTCACTTTCATCAAGAGGCTCTTTAGTTCCTCTTCACTTTCTGCCATAAGGGTGGTGTCATCTGCATATCTGAGGTTANTAAAGTCTGGCACTGTTTCCACTGTTTTCCCTTCTATTTCCCATGAAGTAATGGGACTTGATGCCATGATCTTCATTTTCTGAATGTTGAACATTAAGCCAACTTTTTCACTCTCCTCTTTCACTTTCATCAAGAGGCTCTTTAGTTCCTCTTCACTTTCTGCCATAAAGGTGGTGTCATCTGCATATCTGAGATATCTTATTGATATTCTTCCCAGCAATCTTGATTCCAGCTTGTGTTTCTTCCAGTCCATCTGGGAAGCCCATATTTCAGGTTCTAGGTAAAATTACTTTACTATTTGAGAAGACAGTGCAGAGCCAGCCTGACTAAGCACAGAAAATAGAGGACAAATTTTAGAGCAAAAGGAATAGTTCCAATATGTGTCAGGTTTTTTCTTAACTGTTACTTTCTTATGTAGGGGCTTCCCTGGTGGCTCAGATGGTAAAAAATTTTCCTGCATTGCAGGAGACACAGGTTTAATCCTTGAGTTGGAAAGGTCTTCTGGAAGAGGAAATTAGTACCCACTGCAGTATTCTTGCCTGGAGAATCCCATAGACAGAGGGGTCTGTGGGGCTACAGTCCATGGGGTGTCAAAGAGTTGAACATGACTGAATGACTAACGCTTTCACTTTCTTAAATACCAAGAGACTGCAGAATATTTACTACAATTCTACAAGCCTGCTAGCTCAGTTTTCCCAGGTTTGTACTTAGCCTTTAATGTCAGCATAAATTGTGTGGGGAAAATATCCACGTGCTTTAGCGTTCTTAGTTTCTCATCTATCATGACAGACCCTAACATGTGACCATCAAATTTGTGGTCTGACAAAATCTCCACTCATTTCTCCATCTGGCAGTAAATCTCTGTGATGAGAACAATCCTGAATTCTTTTCTATGCTCAGAATTAGAAAGTTCTCCCAGGGAAGAAATGGCTAATAAATATGGTTGGTGTAGAAATGACTCAGCCTTTCATTGTCATTCTTCCAGTGTCTTTAAAAATAACATTTTAAAAATAAATCCTATTTTCTAGTTGTTGAAGTAGGAGCATTGATATACCACAAGCTCTTATATTTACCAAGAAAGATACTTCTCACACTCATCATTAAACACATTACTATAGGATATATAATTCTAAAATAAATATAACCTTTCAGGTCTTTCAAGGTATTAGGTTCAGCTCAGTTCGGTTCAGTTCAGTCACTCAGTCGTGTCCAACTCTTTGCGAACCCTTGAATCGTAACATGTCACGCCTCCTTGTCCATCACCAACTCCGGAAGTTCACTCAGATTCATGTTGATTGAGTGAGTGATGCCATCCAGACATCTCATCCTCGGTCGTCCCTTTCTCCTCCTGCCCCCCAATCCCTCCCAGCATCAGAGTCTTTTCCAATGAGTCAACTCTTCCCATGAGGTGCCCAAAGTTCTGGAGTTTCAGCTTTAGCATCATTCCTTCCAAAGAAATCCCAGGGCTGATCTCCTTCAGAATGGACTGGTTGGATCTCCTTGCAGTCCAAGGGACTCTCAAAAGTCTTCTCCAACACCACAGTTTAAAAGCATCAATTCTTCAGCGCTCAGCCTTCTTCACAGTCCAACTCTCANGTCGTCCCCTTCTCCTCCTGCCCCCAATCCCTCCCAGCATCAGAGTCTTTTCCAATGAGTCAACTCTTCGCATGAGGTGGCCAAAGTACTGGAGTTTCAGCTTTAGCATCATTCCTTCCAAAGAAATCCCAGGGCTGATCTCCTTCAGAATGGACTGGTTGGATCTCCTTGCAGTCCAAGGGACTCTCAAAAGTCTTCTCCAACACCACAGTTCAAAAGCATCAATTCTTCAGCGCTCAGCCTTCTTCACAGTCCAACTCTCACATCCACACATGACCACTGGAAAAACCATAGCCTTGACTAGATAGACCTTAGTCGGCAAAGTAATGTTTCTGCTTTTGAATATGCTATCTCGGTTGGTCATAACTTTTCTTCCAAGGAGTAAGCGTCTTTTAATTTCATGGCTGCAGTCACCATCTGGTATTAGGTTAGGTATGCTAAATTTTGTTGCTGATTTCTATTTCATAGCTGAAAATTTCCTTCCTCTGATTGATTTTTAAGTGTTCTCTATAACTTTGAATTTTAAGCTTTGTTAAAAAATTATTCTGGATAGTCTTTATGATTATCCTAAATTTCCGTTGTAAATTATTTTAACAATTTTGGAAACATTTTCCATTAATTTTTCAAATTATGGTTTTATCATCTCTATTCTCTCACACTGGACATATAGGTAATTCGATCTTTCACTTTTACAAAATATCTCATGTGATTTCCCATATTTTCTGTCCTTTTACTGTTCTATGACTCAGTTGACTATTTTTTACTAACCTGTTTTCCAGCTCACAAACTTTCTTTGAGCTGTTTCAAATTTGCTGTTGAAACTAAAGACTAAGTACTTAATTTCAATTTTCAAATTTGACTTCTAGAACTGTCTTAAGATTTTAATTTTAGATTCTTGTTCCTCATCAAATTTTTTTTCATTTTCAAACATACTAGGCAAAGTATTACTAAGTTTGATAATGTGTTGACATTTGATAACGTCAATAGCATCTCCTGAGTCTGTTTTTACAGTCTGTATTTTTATGTTGTGTTTAGGTAATTCTTGTTAAAATATGCTTATTATCTCATTTACTGTTAGATATTAAATATGAAAAAATATACAAGAATAATTTGCAGCTGTGTGATACTCTATTCTTCAAGAAAGATTTCTAAACAAAAGTTAGAAGATAAACAAAATAGTTTATTTCAATTAAATTGACATATTTTGAGCATATTTGAAAANAAATATGCTTATTATCTCATTTACTGTTAGATATTAAATATGAAAAAATATACAAGAATAATTTGCAGCTGTGTGATACTCTATTCTTCAAGAAAGATTTCTAAACAAAAGTTAGAAGATAAACAAAATAGTTTATTTCAATTAAATTGACATATTTTGAGCATATTTGAAAATACTAAAGTCAATGGGGGATCTGGTTTGTTTGTCATTTAATGTAACCACTATGATGGAGTCAAAGCTGAGATCCTGAGGTGTCCACTTAAGATTTTTCCCTTTCTGGGCCCTCAAATTCAGGTTTTGTCATCCAGTATTATGATACTGCTGGATGTTCTACTGATATTTTCATCTTTTCAGTTACTGCTTTTTACTCCATTATTTATCCTCATAGCCACAGGTTTTGAAATGTCTTAACTTCATGGGAAATAGATG